>VMDO01002464.1:111802-167796 GCA_007922755.1 Pedetes capensis
TTCCTTCTTGCCTTCCTTCCTTTATTTCTTTCCTGTTCCTGGGGGTTGAACCCAGGGCCTCAAAAATGGTAGGTAAGTGCTCTACCACTAAGCCACACTCCCAGCCCCTTTTCTGTTTTCTATTTTTGAGATAGAGTCTTGCTAAATTGCACAGGCTGGTCTCTGGTCTCAAACCTGCAATCCTCCTGCCTTAGCTTCTGAGTAGCTGGGCTGGTTGGCTGGCTGGCTTCTAAAATTAACCAACTTAACCTTAATTGAAGATATTTCCTTCCTGAATGCAAAATTATTTCTAATCTTATTCTAGCCCCACACTTTGCCTGGTATCATTGATACTTATGTAAGCACCTCATATCTATTTGTTATAGGATATTCTTTGAAAGCAAAGCCTATATATTTTTAGCATTGTATTGCTTGAAATATCTAGCACAGTTCCTGTTGCAGAATAAGCAAATAATTATTTGCTGAATTTAAATTTTTATTTTTATTAACACAGGCACTTTTTGGGCAAAATCATCTGACTCCTCAAAATTCCTAAATCACAAGCAAATATTTTGTTTTGCTTCTTTGAACCTATATTAATACATGCACTAGTTTTTTATAAAAATAAAATACCTGATCTCAGATGTGTTTACCTAACTTCTCAGAGTCTCAGTACATAATAAACAGGAATAAGAATTTTTTATTTAACAGTATTTGTGGACACAAGAATTTAAAAAGAACATAAATCATCTAGTACAAGACTAGATACATAAATTGTTGGTCATTTAAATTAGGAATTCCCAAGGTTGATCTAAAATCAGTTTATTTGTTCACATCACTGAAAGTTTCCTTACACTTTTCCAAGTCAATTCCTTCCTCCCACCTTAGCCCCTGAAAACCACTGATTTGTTTTCAGCAAAAGATTATTTTTAGTAAGCAAACCTCCATAGAGGCTTTACATTTGGAAATCCTTGAGCTGAACATTTCATAGAATACAAAGATAAGTAAGATTCAGTTTGTGTCCTTACATAGCTAAAAATCTAGAATAGTTTTATGTAATTTTGAGATTATGATGCCTATCCATAATTCAGAACTGAATTTCAATATGAATTATGCCCAATAAAGAAGAATAAGAAAATATTGCAAATGTCTCCTGGGTTTTGAGAACACCAAAGAGTTTAAATACTACTGGGGGAGACAAATGACAAATACAAGATAATGCCAGATAGTAATCAATGATATGAACAAATGTAAAGAGAAAGAGGTAGATAGTGACAAGATATTCTTGTAGATACCATGGTCAGGAAAGGCCTCTTTATGAAGGAAGCCTAAGCAGAGACCAGAATGAAGCAGGGGAAGTATCCATGTGAAAGTCTAAAGAATAGCATTCACCCTGCTATGCATACTCATAGGTTGTTTGTTAATTATCTTTGAACTGAGAATAAATGAAAACAGCAAAGTAAGCTGTTTTGTGTACCTTCATGAATGTCACTAATAATGATTTCTTTAAAAAGGCACAAATTCATGATCACAGGATGTTCCAGATAACTTCTAAAAAATAAACTCTTTTTGAATTAAATAACATATATATGGGCAAAAACCCTGCAAAAATCTAAAGGCACAGCTTGATCTTTCCAAGTTATTTATCATCAACCTAGACAAGTTCTCTGACCAATACAATTAAAAGGCAACATCCTAATGTCTTTTGGTCTAGATACAATAATCACATCATTGAAAGAAAGTAAGAGATAAGAGAATAATTCCCTACAAATGCTCCCAAAGAATTATGGGTCTACACAGGGAGAAAATGGATGGCACATTAAAATTCATGAGGAAATTCCAGTTAAGTTCCATGAATAACAAAGCAATTATTATGAGAGATCTGTTTTTTTTTCATCATTACAGAAAGACACAAAATCATTATCATGATCAGCCATGTGTTTTTCCATTATTATCAGACTCCAGGACAGGCTTATTAAATGTTCTGTTACCCAGCAGAATGGTCAAAGTAGTAAGTAATGATGGTCACGATGCACATGGATTTGTATGGTTCTAATTGTAAGTGCATTTAGACTAGAGGAAAGGAACAAATCAAAAAGAAAGGCAGAATGGCAGGGTGAGCATTTTCTTGTGATCACAAAGAACAGAATCTTTTCTTAATCTTACTAACTCTTGCTTCATGCTTTACATCTGCTACTTCCAGAATAAACAAAGCTTGTATTGTGTTTGGAGCCTCCTTTGTCAATACAATGAGGACACTAGTTAATTTCAAATGGGAGTAATATATGCAAATTAAGGAAGAGTATTAACATCAGGAGAAAAAACAATCTGGAATAATAACCTTATAAAAATGTGAAAAGTGGGGTCAAAATTTACCCACATTATAATTTAAATATGCAAAGAAATTATTGTTTTTTATTTTTATGATGGACCTATTTCCTTTCAAGCTTCTCCCTTGCTCCATAATGAGAGGCAAAAACAAAAACAAACAACAACAACAACAAAAAAAAAAAAACAAAAAAACCACACCAACTTTAAACTTATTGATTTAAGTAACAATCATTTTTAGCTTCAATAGTTGCTTGGCATAATACATTCTCTTTTGAGTAAATGTAAAATCTTTCCCATATCTTTTTTGTTGTTTTGTTTTTGTTTTTGAAATAGGGTCTCACTATGTAGCCCAAGCTGGTCTGAAACTTGTGATCCTCCTGCCTCAGCCTCTTGAGTTCTGGGATTATAGGCCTGTGCACCATGCCTGGAAATCATTCACATTCTTACCCCTTTATACCTGCCCATCTTCAAACTAATGTCTAGTTGTATAAAAAAAATTTGTGACCTGATATGGCAAGGAGAGGATGGGCCTCAGGATCAAATTTGTCTGTAACAGACTGTCATGGTTGTGGACTAGTGTTCCTTCGAGGCCCCTCTGAAGTGTCATAAGCCTTATTTGGCCCATGGACACGTTGTGGTCTATGGTTTGGGTCAACTGCTCTGCACAATGCAGCCTCTTTGTTTCTACTAGACTCTTCCACATTTCTGTACTCCTTCACTGGGATCCCCTGCAGACTACATGGCCTGTGGGGAGCCAGGATTACTGCCTTACACTTATCCATCTACTCATTTCTGTCAGTCCTGAACAACCAGTATATTGGTATCATACCAAGCCAAATGGTAACAATGCTTGAGCCCTTCTACTTTAGCTCCTCATGTAATCTAACACGTCCTTCTTGAGAAGGTTGACCTGGAGAAGGGCTCTTAAGCCACAGAGGTCTAACTCTTCTTTCCCCTTTCAGGGTCACCTTCTACCCTTCTCATTGTTTTTCTCTTTAGGTGGGGTATTCTCTGTATGTTCTTGCTTCATTGAAAGGAAGTCAGCAGCATAAGTTCAGATGTAATGATAAACAGAGCATCTTTTCTGCACTGTGAAACAACCCAGTGGAACAGCTCCTGACGGGTTAACAGCAAGACATCTGGGAACTGAGGTTTATAAAATATGTTTTTATTCTAAGTATTGTTCTGGTTTCTTTTTGGGGAGAACATGGTAAAACTCTAATCATATATGCCATGGTGTTAAAAATTATGACCATAAAGGAGAAATAATGAGATTTGTGACTTCTATATTTTAGGTTGTTCATTCTTTAGACTTTTTCTAACAATTAAATTTCAAAAAGACTTTCAAAAACATTTTCTGTTCGAAGCTTGAAATGAGTTACATTGAATGCCTTGTTTTAGTAGTTAGGTGCCATCAAGTAGTGTCCAACTCATAGTAACCCTGTATACAAAAGATCAAAACATTCCCCGATTCTGTGCCAGGCACATTATCTTTTTTATGTTTAAACCCACTGTTGTAGTCACTATGTCAATCCATCTAGTGAAGGGTTTTCCTTTTTTTGTTGTCCTGCCTGAATCCCAAATATGATGTCCTTCTACAGGCACTAGTCCCTCCTTACAACATGTCCAAAATACGCAAGACACAGTCTAACCATCCTAGTTTCCAAGAAGCACTCTGGTTGCACTTTGTCTAAGACAGATCTATTGATTCTTTTGGCAGTCCATGGCATATTCAACATTCATCTCCAGCACCATAACTGAAAAAACATCAGTTCTTTCCTGTCTCCCTTACTCAATGTCCAGCTTTCACAACCATTATCATGTGACTAAAAATACCATGGCATGAGTCAGGCGCACCCTCATCTTCAGGCAACATCTTTACTTTTCAATACTTTAAGAGGTCTTTTGCAACAGCTTTTCCCAATACAGTGCGTCTTTTGATTTCTTGACTGCTACTTCCATGAGTATTGATTGTAGAACTAAGTAAAACAAAATCTTGGACAACCTCAATATTTTCTCCATTTATCACTAAGTTGCATATTGATCGAATTGTAAGGATTTTTGTTTTGTTGATGTTGAGGCACAATCCATACTGAAGGCTATAGTCTTTGATCATCATCAGTAAATGTTTCAAATCTTCTTCAGTTTCAGCAAGCAGAGTCTGTCATCTGCATAACACAGGTTGTTAATGAGTCTTCCTCCAATCAGGATGCAGTGTTTTTCTCCATAAAGTCCAGCTTCGTGGATTATTTTCTCAGCATAGAGATTAAAAAGATATGATACCGACCTGAGGCATGCCTTTCTTGACTTTAAACCAGACAGTGTTTCCTTGTTCTATTTGAATGCCTCTTGGTTCATGTATAGATTCCTCATGAGTACAATTAAGTGCTCTGGTATTTCTGTTCTTCACAATGTTATCTATAATTTGTTATGATCCACACAGTCAAATGCTTTTGCATAATCAATAAGACATAGGTAGATATCTTTTTGGTATTCTCTGCTTCTGGCTAATATCCATCTGACTTCAGCAATGATGTCCCTGGCTCCATGCCTACTTGTGAATCCAGCTTGACTTTCTAGCAGTTCCCTGTCTATATACTGCTGCAGTTACTTTTGAATGATCTTTAGCAAAATGTTATTTGCATGTGATATTAATAATATTGTTCAATAATTTCCACATTTGGTTGGCTCCCGTTTCTTGAGAATAGGCACAAATATGGCTCTCTTCTAGTCAGTTAGACAGGTAGTCAGTTGGACAGCTGTTTCTCAAATTTCTTGGCATAAACAAGTTAGCACCTCCAGTGCTGCATTTGTTTGTTGAAACATCTCTATTGATAGTCCATCAATTCTTAGAGCCATTGGTATTTTGCCAATTCCTTCAAGACAACTTCC
The DNA here is from genome assembly GCA_007922755.1 of Pedetes capensis. Classification (NCBI taxonomy): domain Eukaryota; kingdom Metazoa; phylum Chordata; class Mammalia; order Rodentia; family Pedetidae; genus Pedetes; species Pedetes capensis. The sequence goes on from VMDO01002464.1 coordinate 117,005, forward strand.
ATTTTGTCCTTTAATACCATCAGTTCCTGATCATATACAACCTCTTAAAATGGTTGGTCATTCACCAATTCTTTTTTTGTATAATAACTCTGTGTATTCCTTCTATCTTCTTTTGATGTTTCTTGCATCATTTAATATTTTCCCCATAGAATCCTTCACTATTGCCACTTGAAACTTGAATTTTTTTCTTCAATTCCTTAGGCTTGAGAAGAACAGAGCATGTTCTTCCCTTTTGCTTTTCTATTTCCAGTTCTTTGCACATGTCATTATAATGTTTGGTTTTGTCTTCTCAAGCAGCCCTTTGAAATCTTCTGTTTAGTTCTTTAACATCATCACATCTTTCTTTTACTTTTGCTGCTTGATGTTCAAGGGCAAGTTTCAGAGTCTCTTTTGACATGTAATTTGGTCTTTTCTTTTTTCCTGTCTTTTTAATAACCTTTTGCTTTCTTCATGAATGTCTTTAATGTCATGCCATGAATCATCTGCCTGACACATCAAACCTGTTCTTGAGGTGGCCTCTGAACTCAGGTGGGACATACTCAAAGCTTTTGCACACTTGTTCTAATTTTCTTCAGTTTCAATTTGAACTTGCATATGAGCAGTTGGTGATCTGATCCACAGTCAGCACCTGGTCCTGTTCTGACTTCTGATATTGAGCTTTTCCATCATCTCTTTCCACAAATGAAGTCAATTTGATTCCTGTTATGCTCCATCTGTGAATTCCATGTGTATAGTCACTGTTTATGTTAGTGAAAAAGTGTATTTGCAATGAAAAGGTCATTGGTTGTACAAGATTCTATCATGTGATCTCCAGCATTGTTTCTGTCATCAAGGCCATATTTTCCAACTACTGCTGAACCACCTTCTTTGTTTCCAAATTTTGTATTCCAGCCACCAGTAATTATCAGTACCTCCTGATTGCATATTTGATCTATTTCATATTGCAGAAGCTGGTAAAAATCTTCCCTGTCTTCATTTGTAGCCTTAGTGGTGGGTGTATAAATTTGAATAATAGTCATATTAATACCAACACCTTCCATGTAGGCATATGGATATTATTCTATTACTGACAGCATTGTACTTCAGGACAGATCTTGAGATCTGTCTTTCATGATGATGAATGCAACCCCATTTCCCTTCAATCTGTCATTCCTGGCATAGTAGACCATATGATTATCTAATTCAAAATGACCCATGCCAGTTCATTTTAGCTGATGCTTAGAATGTCAATGTTTATGTGCTCAATCTCCCTTTTGATAATTCCCAATTTTCCAAGATTCTTACTATGCACATTCCATATTCCAATTATTAATGGATGTTTATAGTTGTTCCTTCTCATTTTAAGTTGTGCCATATCAGCAAATGGAGGTCCCTGGGGTTTTACTCCATTCCTATCATTAAGGTAGACTGCATTTTGAGGAAGCAACTCTTCCCCAGTCATCTTTGAGTTCCTTCCAGCCAGGGGGACTTATTTTCTGGCACTATATCTGACAGTGTTTCTCTGCTATTCATAGGGTTTTCAATGGCTAATTGTTTCAGGAGTGGGTTAGCCATGTCCTTCTCCCTAGTCTGTCTTATTCTGGAAGCTCAACTGAAACCTATCCACAATGAGTGACCCTGCTTGTATCTTTAATACCAATGGCATAGCTTTCAGTATGACAGCAACATGCAAGCCCCCACAATATGGCAAACTGACAGACATGTTCGGGATTGAATGCCTAGAACAACTTTATTCTTTTCTTTCTTTTTTTCCTTCAGAGCTGGGGATGAGACACAGGGCCTTGAATATGCTGGGCATGTCCTCTATCACTCAGCTTTGTCCCTAGCCCTGTGGCTTATGTTGAAGAAGAACGTATTCAGCCAGGTGCGGTGGTGCATGCCTGTAATCCCAGTGGCTCTGGAGGTGGAGGCAGGAGGATCACAAGTTCGAGATCAGAGGCAGTCTGCATAATTTAGCAAGACCCTGTCTCAAAAAGTAAAAAAATGGGCCAGGCGTGCAGCCCAGTGGTCTAGCACTTGCAGAGCATGCAAGCATGAGGGCCTGGTTCAACCCCCAGTACCAAAAAAAAAAAAAAAAAAAAAAAAAAAAAAAAAAAAAAAAAAAAAAAAAAAAAAAAAAAAAAAAAAAAAGAATGTATTCCAATTTATGTGTATGTGCTTGTGTTTGTGTATCTGTGTGTGTTTGTGTTACTGTGGGGCCGAACCCAGGGCCTTGCACATATTTTGCAAGCACTTTACCACTGTGCTGCACCCCAGCCCCTTTTGAATTTTTTCATCTTGAGACAGGGTCTTGCTAAATTACACAGGCTGCCTCTGGCCTTGAACTTGTAATCCTCCTGCCTTTGCCTCCCTAATAGCTGGAATTACAAGTGTGTGCCACTATGCCTGGTGCTTTCCAATTCTTATTTGAGGAATTTAATTTTTTTGTTTTATTTTGTTTTTGGTGTTTGTTTGTTTGTTTGAGACAAGGTCTTGCAATGTAGCCTACACTGGCCTGGAACTGTTGAGTCTACTGTCTGTCTCCCAGGTGCTGGGATTACAGGCCTATGCCACCATGCCTGGCCTAAAGGGAATATTTTTGTTGTTGTTGTTAGGTGCCGTCGAGTCGGTATCCGACTCATAGCGACCCTCATAGGGTTTTCAATGGCTGTTTCGGGATTGCCTTGGGAGTGGATTGCCAGGTCCTTCTCCCATTTTTGCGGTGCTGGGAATTGAACTCAGGACCTCAGAGACTGCAGTGCAGCGCTCTACCAACTGAGCTAAATCCCAGCCCCAAAGGGAATATTTTAGATGCACCATAATATGTATGGTAATACAAATTTGGATCTCAAAGACCTTCTGTCTTTCTCTTCTCTGTAATAAAGGGTTGCAGAGAGATCAAAGACATGTGGTACACTATATTGCCTTTCTGATAAACTATGTTTATAATTGATATGGAAAAGACAATTTCGCAGCTCCTTCAATATTCTTATGGCCAGTGAGAATTTTATAAATACCTAGTTTTTTTTTTTGCATAAGTAGGCTCATTTATTTAGATTTAAATGATTTTTTTTGAATTTTTAATGTACAGTCAATAGTTCAGATGCACAGGTAAGTACAAAAACATCTATGTGCCCAATAGCAAATCTTAACATCTTGCCATATGTTTTAGATTGTTTCAGAAGAAATCAGGATGACAAATATAGTTGAAGCAACTGTCTCAACTCACGGTCCTCCTCATTCAAAAGAGGTGGGCCAGCTATTTTTCTTGTCACTGTGACAAAATACATGATGTAAACAACTTAAGAGAGGAAAGATTTATTTTGCTCACAGTTTCAGTCAATCATGGTGGGGAGGGTGTGGCAGAGTAGCCCACATCATAATAGACAGGAAGCAGAATAGAATATTAACAGGAAGGGTTCAGAGCAAGGAACAGCCCCAAAGGACACATCCCCAGTGACCTACTTTATCCAACTAGGTCCCACCTTCCACATTTCCACCATCTCCCAGTAGTCCATTCAAAATTTGAATCTGTCAGTGGATTAAATCATTCATTTCATCAGAGCCCTTATGATCTAATCATATCTGGAAACACTCTCACAGATAAACACAAAGATGTGATTTACTAATCTCTACATATTTCCCAATCCAGTCAAATTGACAATTAAGATTAACCATCACAACAGTTTACCATTATCCAGACGTTAGTGTATATTCCATGTTTTTTTTTTTTGTAATTTTACTACATAGGCTTTGGTCTATAACCACTGTTTTGTGTTTAAATATTTATTTAAATAGTATCATGTTGTAAATATAGTTTTGTAACTTTGTTGATTTTGTTTTTTGTTTGCATTGTGCAACTGATTCATAGGGACTCGATGTACAACAGAAGGAAACATTACTCAACACTGTCATGCACATGATCTTTGTATGTTTAAGCCCAATATTGCAGCCACTATGTTTCTTCTCATTTTGAGTCATGCAACATCAGCAAAAGGAGGTCTGAGGGGCTTTGCTCCATTCCCATCATTGAGGTAGACTCTACTTTGAGGAGGCAATTCTTCCCCAATTGTTTCTTGAATGCCTTCCAGCCTGTGGGGGCTCATTTTCAGGGACATATTTGACAGTGCTTCTCTGCTATTCATAGGGTTTTTAATGGCTAATTGTTTTGGGAGTGGGCTGACAAGTCCGTCCTTCTCCAACGTCTATTCTAGTATGGAAGCTCAATTGAAACCTGTCCACCATGGATGGCTCTGCTGGTATCTGAAGTACCAGAGGCATAGCTTTCAGCATTACAGTAACGCACAAGCCCCCACAGCATGACAAGCTGACAGACATGAAGGATTTGTTGATACAATGGTTTATTTCCATTACTGTATTTTGTGTTTCCTATTTTCCATGTCTTTACTTCTTTTAAAATATTTTCCTGTCATCTATTAAGTTAACGATTTATCTCCCCACCTCTACTAATTTGGAAGTTATGTTTAAAAATATTAGCTATTAAGCTGGGTGCGGTGGCACACACCTGTAATCCCAGCCGCTCGGGAGGCGGAGGCAGGAGGATCACAAGTTTGAGACCAGAGGCAGTCTGTGTAACTTAGTGAGACCCTATCTCAAAAAGTTAACAAAAAATGGGCTGGGCATGCAGCAAAGTGGTCCAGCACTTGTAAAGCATGCAAGCGCAAGGCCCTGGGTTCAATACCCAGTACCACACACACACAAAAAATTATTATTTATTATAGGATTAAAAAGGAGTTTTTCTAGTAGAGTTTCAAAGTTATTACATAAAACTTAATGATATAGAAAAAGTATCAGTAAACAAAGCTTGCTGCCAGGTGTGGTGACTTATACCTGGAATCCAAGCACATGGAGTTTGAGACCAGCTTAGTTAATGAGACCCTGTCTTAAAAAGCCAAACCAAACTGAACTGAACAATACAAACAAAACAAAATAAAACAAAACAAAAACCTCAAAGCTTGCTATTTTCTTAAATGCTTACCCAATTTGGAAATATATCCTTTCCTCATTAAAGTTACATTTAGCCTGCAGCTGTAGCACTGTGGCGTCCCATCCCATCAGATCTCAGAAGCTAAGCAGGGTCAGGACTGGTTAGTACTTGGATGGGAGACCACCTGGAAACACCAGATACTGTAGGCTTGGAAGAAGGACTTGGCAACCCACTCCCAAAATTCAATCAGTCATTGAAACCCCTCTGAATAGCAGAGAAGCACTGACAATATTATTTCACCTGTTCTACATAGGGTCGCTATGAATCAGACACCAACTCAACAGCACCTAACAAAAACAACAAGTATTTACTCAAGATAAATGAAAACTTATGGTCTATTAAAAACCTCTGTGAGAATGTGTAGTGCCTTTATGAATGTTGTTGTTGTTAGGTGCCGTCAAGTTGTATGCATAACCACCCAAAATTAGAAAAAACATAAATATCTTTCAACTAATGAACAGATGAATAATAGTACATCTATAGAATGGAATATTACTCAATAAAAAGGATTAAACTATTGATGCCCACTACAACATAGATGACTCTCAAAGCAGTTATGCTGAATGAAAGAAGTCATATCACAAAAGAGTACACCCTATATATATGGTTCCATTCATATGACATTTTTGAAGAGGCACTATAGAGACAGAAAATAAATCAGTGGTTATCAGGGGATGGAGGCAAAAGAATGAATTTATCACAAAGGGGCACAAAGCATTTTGTTAGAGTGATGAAAGAGTTTTCTATCTCAATTAGACATGTTGGTGCTTACAAAACCATATCCACTTGTCAAAATTCATAAAACCCATAAAATTTTCTATTAAAATGATACCATTTGGAAATTATGCCTCAGTAAACCTGACCCCCCTCATAAAAGACTTATCACAGATTCTGAGAGTAATACAAGTGTAAAATTCTTTTTGTCCCCTATGAAAAAATTTTATCAGAGCTGGAAAATCAATAAGGACAATAAAAATTAAAAAATCAAAATGAAAAGCATTGCAATACAATAGGTATATACCTTAAGTACTACTAAATATGTATAATACTTAAGTGATTACTTATGTTTTGATGTTTTCACTTTTTGATTTTATGGGTTAAATATTAATGTAAGTTATTTTCCCAGAAAAATAATATTGTTTCATTTTTCTTCCAAATAATGTTGATACTGAAGTTTCTCAAACCCAGCTTGCCACCTTCAGGCAGTTGAAAGATTTACAGAGACCATGGCTAGAGACAGAATTGTTAATTTTGCATCTTTCTCAATAATCCATAATTAATATCTCAATCTATTAGTGCCTTTGTGAAATTTGCTCTGTCTAGAATCTTTCCATAGCATTTACTGAAATATTCCCAACTTTCAATGTTCAGTTCAAATGTCACCAACTCTAAGAAGCATTTCCTGATTATTCTAGCTATGTTTTCCCCTTCAAAATTTTTTATCTCCTTGATTACATGTAATATCATTGATGGTAATGATATTTTATGCCTCTGTATGGCTACTTTTAGTATGCATATAATAGTTGAACATTTTAATATTTGCCAGATAAGTGAATGAATAGGAAGCTAGAATAAACATGGTGCTTTCATTTGGAAGAGGCTTTATTTTACCAGTTGATTAATGAGAACTCCACACATTTATTCAAGATTATATGCCTATATGTAAAGTGTCAATTTTCATTGACAATGATTACAAGTATCTCAATTTCTACTAACCACTCAATCAAATGATAACATTGATGTTTTAATGCCTGCTTGATGATTAGACTTACTCAAATTTGAGTATTTGGACACCAGAAACAAAAAGAAGAGAAGAAAGAGTGATTGATAATGGTGTCTTTTACTTTTAGACCAAAAGGAGGAAAATGTCTCTAAGTTTTATGGTAAAGTAATCTAATTATTTTCCTCCAAATCCCCATGTAGCTAATACCCCGTAGGTAAGTTAATAGAATATATAAAGATGTCATGCAATCCACTGCTTCCTGGTTTATAGAAAAATTTTCAAGTTTTTCTACCTCGTTCCATCTGGTTTATAGAGTGAAGTTCTTTATGCTTATATTTTCTTTAGAATGTACAAGGTCACCTTCTTCTTTCTTAAGGTCTACATGCATTCAGTATTGCTAAATGAAAAACTGGTCTAGGTTTCTGTACATATGTATGTAAGTATGTATGTATGTATGTATGTATGTATGTATGTATGTATGTATTTAGCAGAACTGGGGAGTTGAATCCTGGCCTCACAAATGCTAAGCAAGTGACCTACACCCCCAGGCTCATTTATAATCTTAAATTTTGACACAGGGTCTTGTTTGCCATTGTAATTTGTAAACCCACTGGGCAGGAAATAATTCTTAAACTTTCAATTTGTAATAACCCCAAGCACATGGTTATTAATGGTAACATGTTTTAAATGTCCTTGGTTGTAAAAAGGACAATGTTAAACACCATTTGGGTTTTCCACTTTTATTTTCCTTCATTCTTCACTTACAGATTTTATTCTGGATGCTATCATTAAGTGGTCCTCCTAAAAGAATGGAGTCAATACTGTAGGAGTTACAAACATTGAAAGGAAATACATTAATTAGGTACTAAGATCTAGATAATTCCATCTCCCATTAAAGTGGTTATTAGTGTGAGTCCTCTTAGCTCTTTGTTTTTTCATCATGGGCAAATTTTTAAGACTTGTCTGTCACATGTGAAAATTTGAGACAGTAACAACCTGCTTCTCTGAATTTTTGTGAGGAACAAATGAAATAATTTTCATTAAACATTTGACTGATTAGTAAATGGTAACTGTCATTGGTCTGAAATGATTCTGCTCTTTTTCTTAGAAAGGGACTTTATTTATTTATGCAGTACTGGATGGGCTGAATCCAGGGCCTCATGCATACTTTGCAAACACTCTGTCACTAAGCTGTGCCCCATCCCCGTTTTTTTACTTTGTATCTTGGGACAGGCTATAAGTTAGGCAGGCTGCCTCTGGCCTTGAATTTGCGATCCTCCTGCCTCAGCCTCCCAAATTGTTGGGATTACAGACGTGTACCACTACACCGCCCCAGCAGAACCTAAATTTTGGAAATTAAGTTGGACACTTAATTTCCACGGCACCTAACAACAACAGAACTAGAAGTATGGCTGTGTATTTCCAACACTTTCTTTCAGGTCGGAAAGTATGAGGATTAGTTGCAAAAAGCCACACTGTAGGATGGCGCCAGCTCTTGACAAAAGTCAATAACAAGTCAGGAGTGTGTGTAGGTAGAATAGGCTGCAGAGACACCTTGGAACAGAAAAGGGGTGTCGCTGCGCCCTAAGGCACACAAAGGGAAAAACTGAAGGAAGCCTTCCAGGATTTAGGGCATGCCTTAGCCGCCAGAGGCTGAATGCACGTGGCAGTTGGCGGGAAACTCTGGGGGTGGGGCCTAGTCTGTGTCCCGCCTCCAGGGCCATCGAACTGGCCCCCAGCGGCGCTTCACGTCATGGAGCCGCGGCCCCTCCCCTCGTTTTGAGTCGCACGCGCGGAAGTAAACACCTCTACGTCATCAGGGCGCGTCTTCGCCTTTCCCCTCCCATCTCCCCTGATCTTGTGGACGTGCTCACCTCCGCTCCGGGCCAGGTCTATGTCCCGGTTTCCCGCTGTCGCGGGCAGGGCGCCAAGGCGGCAGGAGGAGGGTGAGCGGTCAAGAGAGCTTCGGGAAGAGCGGCCCTCGGCTGTTTCCATCACCGATAGAGGTGCGGTCCGCGGGACTCTACGGAAGCCAGCAGGAGTTACGGCAAGGTTTTGGTGGGGGTGGCGGGATAAAAGTACGACTTTGGCCGGTAGGAAAGAATTGGGAAGGAAGCTGCGGTGTTCTCCGGGTCCTCCACGCCTGAGGCGAACTTTGCGTCCAATGAACACATTGTCTTAGAGGGGGGCGGTCCCAAACCCAAGTTGGGTGAAAACCTTGCTGGGGAGCAAAAAAGTGAACCCTAACACCGAAAAACATTCTGTTGTTAAACAGGCTCATAAAGCCTTTGTTCTCTTCCTATTCACCACCGCCCCCCCACCTTCGTCGGGCCGCCAGCCTGCCTTTGGGTACGGTATGATGGGAGCCAGTTTCCAGGAGCCAGTTTCCATGGTTACCCACCACTTAGCCTTCTGGGATATCAGTCACTCTGAACAGGGACCTAACTTGAACCATGAATCAGAAGCAAACACAGTGGCTTCTAATTCAGCTGAGAGTTTTCTGCTGTGTTTCAGCTTTTGGTCTATATAATTTAGTTTTGTGTTTCTGTCTAGGTATGTGTGCACATACATTTCCTTCTGCCAGACTTGCTTGTGTAAAGTACTTTGAGTTATGCCTTTAACAAATGCTGAAGTTGTTTGATTTCACTAAAAAAGTTATTCTGGGCTTATAAACTTTCACTTGTGAGTTAGACATAGGTGACTTAACTGAAAAGCCATGGAGTGATCCCTTCCAAACCTAGGTTCTGTTGCCTTTCTCTTTTCAGTTCTAAGACATTGTCAGAAGTTTCTTTACAGATCTTTTAATTGCACAACTATTTTTCTCTTAATACAGAGGAGAAAGGATGCACATCGCAAGAGGGAGGAACTACTCCAACTTTTCCTATTCAGAAACAAAGAAAAAAGCTTATTCAAGCTGTGAGGGACAATTCGTTTCTTATAGTTACTGGAAATACAGGAAGTGGTAAAACAACTCAACTCCCAAAATATCTATATGAAGCAGGTAATTCTAGGAAATACTGGAAGTAAAAGAAATATACTCTTCTTTAAGGGTGATAGAACTTCTGTACTGTGTTAATGCCCATTTTTGTTTTACAGTCCTATTTGTTTTCCTGGTGCATTTTCCTTATGTCTCCTTTGTCTCATTAAGGCCTTATTTTAGATTCAAGAATTAATTGGAATGACAAATTTTTACATTTTTGATTATGATAATCATAGTAGGAGAATGACAAGTACATATTAATTATCTTCTATAGAATAAGGTTGTCTTACAGTAGATTATTATCCATTGGGAACTAAAATAATTTTGAAGGAGAATACATGTTAATACATGTTCCTGACATTGGTATTTCTTTGGTTTTTTTCTCTAGAGCATTATCAGGTAAATATTTATTCCATGACTCTACCAGTGTCAAGCCAACTAACAAATTACCCATAAAGTGTTTTTCCCTTCAGTAGGACAAAACTTTCTATCATAAGGTTGGTAAAGAGGAAAAGTGAATATGATTCACAAAAAATTAAAATTTCTCAATTTATATTAGCTTATTATTATTAACTTTTTGTGAGACAGGGTGTCACTATGAAGTCCAGGCCGGCATTGAACTCACTGTGTAGCTGAGTCTGGCCTGCAACTCACAATCCTCCTATCTCAGCCTCCCAGTTACTGAGATTACATACATGTGCCACTATGCCCGGTTCTTATATTAACTTATTCTGATGCATTAAACCTAGCATGCCATCTATTAAAATATACCACTATTTTATGTACTCATAAGTAGAAAAAAGTGTCATCACTTGTAAGATACATCTTCATTTCCAGAGATACTAAAATTGTATAAAATGCCTGTAAAAATCTGTGAAAGGCATTATAAATCCAGTTCTGTTTCTGTGACAGAAGTAAATTTACTAGTAGTTTAGGAAACTTGGAATTTCACTGATTCCTAGGTTTTAAAATTCTTGGCTTAAGCCAGGTATGGTGATTTGTTCCGGTAGTCCCAGCTACTTGGGAGGCGGAGGCAGGAGGCTCAGTTGAGCCCAGGAATTCAGAGCTAGTCTGGGCAACATAGTGAGATCTTGTCAAAAAAGAAAAGAAGAAAAAAACCCACAAAATTCTTGGCTTACTCTTTAGAATAAGTTTTTAGACAGAAATTGGGTGGGGGGAACCTCAAACTTAATTAGAATTTGTACATTTTGATGGTCATGAAGATGTGTCTTTATTTTTAATTAATACTTAAATTTCTATGGTGCAAACACAGTATAGTATATTGTTAATTCTTGGGGTTTTCTTTTGGAAATATTCAAACTCTTGGTATTGATTGACCAGAAACAATTTCTCTCCAGTAGGAAAAAGCAATTGCTAACTAATGTTGTGTTTTTCACCTGTGGTTTTGGTAGGGTTTTCACAGCATGGTATGATTGGTGTGACTCAGCCACGAAAAGTAGCTGCCATATCAGTTGCTCAGAGGGTTGCTGAAGAAATGAAGTGTACTTTGGGATCCAAAGTAGGATACCAAGTTCGGTTTGATGATTGCAGCTCCAAGGTATAAAAGTTTTGTTGATATTCTTTAAGTACTATAAACTTATAGAAAGAGTGGAGACAATTCTGAAAAAGTTTTTCATTTGTGTATAAAGGTTTCTTTTGTTTTGTGGTTCTGAGGATTGAACCCAGGCCCTTATGCATGCTAGGCAAGTACTCTACCTCTGAGCTACATCCATATCCCTTGGTTTTTTGAGACAGTGTCTAGTTATGTAGCACAGGCTGACTTTGAACTCACCATGTAGCCCATGCTGGCCTGGAACTTGCAGTCCCCTTGCCTCTACCTCCTAAATACTGAGATTACAGGAATGCACCACCATGCCCTTCTTTAGGTATTTAACTTCAGGTATTTAACTTCAAAATTCCATACATATTTTAAAGAAACAGTGCCTGAAGTTAGAATTAATCTTTGGTTGTCCATTTTTAACTTGTTAGCTCTGAGATATATGATATTTATCCCATTTTCTCTCTACCCAATTAGTTTATAAGTGACAGAAATGTTTATTGTTCTGGGTGTGTATTTTTATTTTGTTTTTGTTTTTGTAGTACTCAGGGGTTAAACCCAGAGACTAGCACATACTTTGCAAGTGCTCTACCACTGGGCTGCACTCCTAATCCATTTTTTATTTTTCATCTTAAGGCAGGGTCTCACTAAGTCACATAGGCTACCTCTGTCCTCGAACCTGTGATTCTCCTGCCCCCGCTTCCTAAGTCACTGGGATTACAGGCATGTTCGACTGTGTTGAGTTTCTCTTATATTTTTTTAAGCCATAAAGATCTTTGACATGTTGGCTACATTTGTATTTAAAAAATATTTTTCTTGTAGTAAAATGTACATAAAATAAATTTTACCATTTTAACTGTTTTTGGGTGTACAATTCAGTGGCATTAAATACATTCACAATTCATAATATTGTGTAACTGTCACCACTGATTTTAGAACCGTTTCTTCATCTTAAGCAGACACTATTAAAAAATAGATTCTTCGTGGCATTTGCCTGTAATCTCACTAATTTGGGAGGCTGAGTCAGGAGGATTGTGAGTTTGCTACTGGAGGCACCCTGCACTTAGACCTTATTTCAAAATTAAAAAAAGGGCTGGAATTGCAGTTCAGGGGTAAAGCACTTGTCTAGCATGTTGAAGGCCCTGGGTTCAACCCTCAGTACTATAAAAAAAGGAACAGAAAACAAAAACCCACAATAGATTAAATTCCTCATACTTTCCATTCCCCAGGCCCCGTAACTTCTAGTGTCCTCTCTACATATTTGCCTAATGTAGGTACTATATGTTCTAAAATTTAATCTGTACCCTTTCAATAGTTTTAGAGGGCTCATGATTGCTCTCGACCATGATTCTAATTTACATCATTCTAATCTATATCTGATTTTCACCCTCTAAAACTGTTGAAAGGGTGCAGATTAGATTTGAAAATATATAGGATATCTCATATAAGTGGAATCACACAATATTCTGTACTTTTTAGTTTATCTAGTGTTGTATGTTTGTGTTCTTAAAGCCAGTGGAAAACTGACAATTATCAAAGTCAGCAAAGATTTTTTTACTTTTTTTTTTTTTTTTTGTGGAGCTGCTGGGGATAGAACCCAGGACTTTGTGCATGTGAAGCAAAACACGCCCGTAGCACTGAACTTGTACTCCGGACCCTGTCTGCAATTATTTATTAAACATAATCTATATGCACGTACCAGGAAGTTCAAAATTGGATTCTTTTTAGTAGTTAATAGGTCCAATTTACATTCCCTGAAGATTTCTTAATCCTGTGCCAGGTACAAAAACAATCCCTAATTTACATGCAACTTCTAGTAGGAATGACTATCAAATGTGGCACAGAATGACTTTTTTTGTTGTTGTTCCTGTGGTGGTTGGGGGTTGAACTCAGGGATTTGCACATACTTTGCAAGCATTCTATCATTGGGCTGCCCTCTCAGCCCATTTTTAATTTTTTTTAATCCTGAGTCAAAGTCTTACTGAGTTACACAGGCTGCCTCTGGTGTTGAACTCATGATTCTTCTGCCTCTGCCTGCTGAGACACTGGCTTTACAGGCATGTGCCATTGTGCCCACCTACAGAATGACTTCCTCCAAAGCACTGTATTTGCCTTCCTAGGGATCGCTTCTTGGGATTTTCCTTCCTTTTTCCTCCTTTGTTTTATGGATATCACTGCTATTTAGCCTTTGGACCTTTTTCTTACACTGTTTTAATGCTAGTAAAGTGACAATTTTTCTGTGTAGAAAAATGGACAGAGAAGAGGAGAAAGCAAATGGGAAGTGTGAGCTTACAGTGTCTCTACCTTTCCCCCCTGAATTCTCAAAATACTGACCAAAGAAGGAAATAACTGTTTTTTGTTTCCCACAACTTGCTCACCTGAAGGCGTTGCAGTATCTTGCCACTTCGCACTGACTTTATCTCTTTATTGGTGACTTTTGTTGCTTTATCCCAGAACACCCACCTTGTTCCTTATCTGTATAAATCACATTATTCATAATTGACCATCCTTATTAGATGATTTTGTGTAGTCTTTTCTTTAGTCGTATTGATTTGATCACCGTGTATTTGGGAGAAAAATTTAGTTGAATGAGTAGTGAATTTTTGTGATGCTATATGTTTATATTCTCTGCTGTTTGAACATTAGGAAACAGCAATCAAATACATGACTGATGGATGTTTACTGAAACATATTTTGGGAGATCCAAATCTTACCAAATTCAGTGTCATTATTTTAGATGAAGCCCATGAGAGAACGCTAACTACAGTGAGTATTTTAATGTATTTTTAAATTATTATTAACAAGCAGTTAACTTGTTTGGAGTTGTTGTTGTTAGGTGTTGTCCAGTCAGGGCTGACTCATAGTGACCTTAGGTACAACAGAACAAAATACTTTTTGACACTGCCATGCCCAGCACTATTGTCAGTGCATCTCTGCTATTCATAGGGTTTTCAGTGATAGATTATTTCAGGAGTGGATTGCCAGGTCTTTCTCCCTAGCCTACAGCACTTGGTATTCCCAGGCAGTCTCCCATCTAAGGACTAACCAGGCCGACTCTGCTTAGCTTCTGAGATCAATTGGGATCAGATGCTAGGGTACTATGGCTGCAGACTTGTTTGGGGTAGTTTTTTAATATATAAAGAATTGCCCCTTCTTACTTACATTTTAGTCTACTGAAATAGGAATTGCTTGGTTAGGATAGCAATGTTTTTAAAATAATTGGCATTGACTACTATGATTTTCTTTCAGGATATTTTATTTGGTTTATTGAAGAAACTATTTCAGGAGAAATCTCCTAACAGGAGGGAGCATTTAAAGGTGGTGGTAATGTCAGCAACTATGGAATTAGCCAAACTTTCTGCATTCTTTGGAAATTGTCCAATATTTGATATACCGGGAAGGCTTTATCCAGTCAGAGAGAAATTCTGCAATTTGATTGGCCCACGAGACAGAGAAAATACTGCATATATTCAAGCGGTATTACTTGGCATCCTTTTTGTCTTTTGTATTTGCTATTTTAGTAAATTGGGTAGTTTAGTAAATCATTTGTTCTCTACTGTTTTAATGGGAGCTCTCCTGGGTCCTAGGAGTCTTGAGAACCAAATTTAATTTTTCTGTAGAGCAAGGGGAGGTGGTGGTAGGTGAATGAATATTTTTTGCATTAGCATATTATGTTGGTATTTCTTGCTTTAGATTGTGAAGGTGACCATGGATATCCATTTGAATGAAATGGCCGGGGACATCTTGGTTTTTCTGACTGGTGAGCATTCAATACCAGGTTTAAAAATGCCTACTGTGTGTTTTTTGTTGTTTTGAGACAGGGTCTTGCTATGTTGCCAAAGTTAGCCTTGAACTCCTGTGATCAAGCAGTCCTCCTGTATAGCTGTGAGTACAGGTATACACCACCCCACCTGACTAATGTCTACTATTTGTAAGTAGGGAAATGGCACCAAAGTCAAGTCCTACCTCTGTTGGGGTATGTGGTCTCTTCTCAAATGTTGCCCTATCTATTTATGATTATCTGAACAATTCCAGATAAAAGGTATATAAAATATCAGGCTAGTAAATATATGTTAGTAAATATATGTAAAACACACCAACACTTTTGTAGAAGGAAATTAATGGGTAAAGTATTGTTTTTATTGGTCAGTTTTACTAGAGCAATAACCTGAGTAAACAGTCCTAGTCTGTATGGTAATTTTGTTATTTCACAGTATACTGCCAACTCCTTTATTTGAGTGGTGGGATGGTACTGTGTGATAGCAGTACATAAGGTGTACAATCTCTGTATTTTAGACAAGACATTTTTTGGCAGTCAGAAATAGAACAGTTAAGTCCCACACTAGTGTAACTTATTAAGTAACAGCATCCTATTAGCTGGAATGAATCATTTTATTTATTGCTCATCTCCTACTCTGCCTTGTACTAATGTTGAATAAGACATTATAATAATCTTTTTTACTTTTGGAAATAAGAATTTTGAAATACACCTAAATTCAATATACCCTGGACTAGCTTCCTCTGTGCGAACAATTTAGTTAGTATTCCTTTAATTCTATACTAACAAGATGAAAGGCTTATGGCCAGTTGTGGTGGCACACGCCTATAATCCCAGTGGCTCTGGAGGCAGAGGCAGAAGAATCGCAAGTTCGAGACCAGAGGCAGTCTGTATAATTTAGCGAGACTCTGTCTCAAAAAGTAACAAAATGGTCTGGGGCAGCTCAGTGGTATAGCACTTGCAAAGCATGCAAGTGCGAGGCCCTGGGTTCAATGAACCCCAATACCACACAAAAAAAAAAAAAAGACTTGAGGATAATAAACATTTTTATTCCTTTAGAAATTTAAATCCCTTGGAAATTAGTGTTTTTTCTACTTTGAATTTTTATTGTTGAGATTTAGTACATCTGTGTTTATCTCCTTTAGATCAAATGCGTGATTTAAAATAACTATTAGGCAAAACTTATTTTAACCTAGCAGGTTTTTTTAATCCTTATATTACTTTTGCTGTTCAATTGCTGAAGTTATTCTTCCTTCTCATTTCAGGCCAGTTTGAAATAGAAAAAAGTTGTGAGTTACTCTTTCAAATGGCAGAGTCTGTTGATTATGATTACGATGTTCAAGATACCACTCTAGATGGCCTGTTGATATTGCCATGTTATGGATCTATGACAACAGGTAATTCCTCACTAAGATAAAAAGTATGATAGGTTTTTATTGTATTATTACATAAATACAGAGAAGTGTTCAATTTCACAAACTGACCTCACTTTTGTAACTGACAGTCCAGTTATAACCCAGATCATGAAACAGAACATTAAAAGAGCTGTCATCCCTTGAGAGAAGTGATTTCTGCTTGAAGTCTTTTCACAGTAACCTTTCAACAACCTTAGATATCCCCCTTAGTATTATTAAAATTGGGCTGTTTGTTTTCTCAACAGAACAAAAATATTGGTGGGAATTCTTTGAAATGAGGACTATAATTTCTCAATAGTAGTACCATAAGTCAAACTTAATTTGCCATTGTCCCAGAATTTCTAGAAATCATATATCCAGATATATCTAAAACTGAACACAGTGAAATTTTTCCCTTTAAGTAGCCTGCTTTTCAAGAATGATCATATTATTTTGTGAATTCAAAGAGCATATGCAGACTCTTGTTTTTGATATTTGGGTCATAATAAATATTGTTAAGTTAGAATTTGTTTTGTAAAACTTTCTTATGGAATTTGGCTTGTAAAACTAAAGGGAAGTTAATCTTAGCCTATTGGAGTTTGATTAGCATTTAAATGTTTTTATATTTTATGTGTATTACCATTTTTGTTGAGTAGGCACTTCTTATAATTTAAAAAATTTAGGAATGTATATGTCAGTTAAGAACCACAGACCATGTGCTATTTGGAAATCTCTTTCGTAATAAGATTAGACTCTTGCTCTCTATTGAAGCACAAATCTCTCTTTTAGTTTTTTTACATCCTCAAGGGAATTCTTCGGGTCATTGGCTTTTTAAAGTTGTCATTGTTTTCTGGAGATTTGGTCCACTGGCTCTTTCATAATTGACTTTGTAACTACTAAATTAAAAATCTATGATGGTTGCTTTGTTACTAACCATTAATTATATCCATGTATCTGTATCTGTCTGTCTATATATTTCCATATAAACTAGTTTCATTTTCTCATTCTTATTGCCATATTGGATGTAATGCACTGTATCTGCCTGCAGCTGTGCCACTGTGGTGTCCAGTCCTGTCAGATCTCAGAAGCTAAGCAGGGTCAGTCCTGGTTAGTACTTGGATGGGAGACTGCCTTGGAACACCAGGTACTGTAGGCTTTGGAGAAGGACCCAGGAAGGCACTCCTAAGAAACAGTCAGCCATTGAAAACCCTATGAATAGCAGAGAAGCAGTAACAATATTGTTTCGCCTGTTGTACCTAGGGTCGCTATGAGTCGGATACTAATTCGATAACACCTAAAACAACAACATGCTGTAGCTACAATTATCTGTTTTTTAACTTCCCATAATCTGATTTTTATATCATTAAAGGCTCCTAGTGGCTTCCTCCTTCTTAAATCTCATGGCTTTTTTTCCATTTGTGTTTTGATTTTGTGATACAAGTGATACTATCCTTTGGGATAATATATAATTATCCAGTTCTCCTGACTACTCTTTCTCTGAAGCCACTGCAGCTTCTTCCTTTTTCAGCATTCTTCTCCCCAGAATATGACTATCTATTAAGCTCATCTTTAGCTTGCTGTTTTCTTAGCAGTCTATTTTGAAGAAATTGACTTCTAGGATTCACCTGCCACTTCTGTGGATGATTCATGAGAGTTGTCTATACTTCAGTCTCACTCCTGCATTCTAAATCTCCTGTGACTCCTAAGTGGGCTTTCTGGCCACTGTGTACCATATCGTCGTAGATCATCCAACTGAGCAAATGTCAACTCTTATAGGTGTTCTTTTACCTTTGTTTTGTCCAGATCATTTCCTCCTTTTCTTTTTTAACTCCTTGGGTGAGTTGGCATCCTTAGTTGCTTTCTTGAGTTGTTTACATGGTCTGCTAACTCATTTTCCCTGATTTAAGTCACCATCCTACTTGCAATGGTAAGTGTATTCTTCAAAAAGCATAGCTCTTGTTTTGTCAGTTCTGTTTGGTACCTTCAGCCATTCCCTATTGCCAACTGAATTAAAATGCCAATTTAATAACCTGGCATTCATTGTCTTTCCAGCATGACTATAACCTGCTTTCAGCCTTATTTCCCAGTGTATGTAATTTTCTGTGTTGGCGTATATGTATAAATGGTAAAATTGTGTGATTGGATGTGAGTAGAGCTATTATTGAAGCATTGTTTATTTTAGTTTCCCTTTTGATTCCAAGAGCACTATCAAAGGAGAACTACTGGTGATCCATTATGAACATAAAGACTATTGCAGCAGTTGATAACAGTGCAAGGAGACATTCAGATGGAGCTGAGTAGGTACTGAGTAATGAGTGAGGTGGAATTAGATGAACGGAGGGAATGACAGGTGCTTGGGGTCATAAGCTTTCTTTTAGACTGGTTAATACAAGATGGCAGTTATTTCCTTTATTTGTTGTTACATTGAGTGATGGGGAGAGACACATTTATAACATTATTTCCTTTATTTCTTGTTATGCTTTGGGGACATAAAAGTTGCACTTGAGGAGAGGGAAGAAAGGTTTCTTTTCCTGTTGTCTGTAGAAAATGGGTTCAATAATGACCTATACCTGGGTTTGGTGAACAGGTAAACTTTATGAGGTAGATATTTTATATTTGCTTTTTTATCTAGGTTAGCCATGAGAGTGGCTGTCTGTTTTCAAGGGACATCTTAAAATATCTCCCTAATTGACATCCACAATTCTCATCTGTGAAGCGTGGAGAGGTACAGTGTAATCCCTTCTGCTAAGATTATATGAACTGGCTCCCTGGGCTAGACTACCACTAGCAACCACTCACACTCTCAGTTTAGGAGATGTTTTTTATTTCTTTTCCTTCCTTGTTCTTTTTTATTTTTTTATTTTTTGTTGTGCTAGAGATTGAACCCAGGATTGTGCACATCCTAGGCAAGTGCTCTACCATTAAGCTCCATCCCCTGCCCTGTCCCTCATTCTTTTTGTGATTCTATGTTTGCTGTTAACCTGAATTCCTCTTCCTTTTATTCTGCTCTGTCACTAGCTGAAATCCTGCTGTTTTGTTTCACTGGTGTAACATTTATGCATTTAAATATATTTCTTATTGTTTAGGTTTTTTCCAAATTGTAGAAAAATGCAAAAACTTCATTTCTCACTGTGCAGAATTATAGACTGTTAGTGTCAGCATATTTGCTCCAATTTTGTTTAAGAAAAATTACTTAGTTGAGGAAAAAATGATAGTTTTATTATAAACCATTTAAGGAGTGTATGTATTACAAAGGTGAAAGTAAAGAAATCACCTCAAATTATTCCATTCAGCAATAACTGTCTTTTTTTTTTTTTTTTTCTGTAGTACTGAGAGGTTGAATGCAGGGCCTTGTGCATTGTAAGCAAGTGCTCTACCACTGAGCTGCATCCCCAGCCGTGTGCGTGCGTGCGTGTGTGTGTGTGTGTGTGTGTGTGTGTGTGATACCAGGAGGTTGAACCTAGGTCCTTATACGTACTTTACAAGTACTCTCACTGACCTGCACCTCTAGCCCCTTTTATGTTTTTCATCTTGAAACAGGGTCTCACTAAGTTGTGCAAGCTACCTCTGGTCCTGAACCTATGATCCCATGTCTCAACCTCCCAAGTCAGTGGGCAGGAATAACTAGCTTTAATGTAGGAAAAACATTATTCAGATATATATGTGTATGTGTGTGTACACATACAGAAGGATACATAGGTAGACGAGTTGATAGAAATACTTTTTAAGAGCTGGGCATGGTCGCATTGGGATGCTGAGGTGGGAAGATCAAGAGTTCGAGGGCAGTCTGGGCTTTTCATTGAGTTCCAGGCCAGTCTGGGCTACTCTATCTCCAAAACAAACAGTAAAACAAAACAAAAACAAAACAAAAGGCCAACCAAACAAAAAAAAAATTTTAAGATTTCAGTATTTCCTTTTTAAAGTATTTCTTTCACATAAATGTACTAGAAGGGATTGTTAAACTTCAAGTGAGTCTTTACCACATGAGATAATATTTTATAAAGATTACTTTAAAGGATAAAAAAAGTTAAAGCCATTGTCTTTTCAATAGATTATATGTGATTGGTGATCATAATCTGTTGGCTCTGGATTTGAAAGATGAGGACAATCATTTTTAATCTTCTATATCCTCCTGTTCTGATTTTTGTTGGTTCATGTTATATTGTTCACATGTATTCAGTGTTTACCATAAGTCATTTTACCCATTCCACACTTTGTTACTTTTAGATTGGCTGTATTGTAACTTTTTTGTTTTTTAAACAGGAGGGCTCCTGAGTGTTGTACATTTTTTTTTCATCTTTTCTATTTTAGAATGTGTGGCTTTTGTCTTTATACATAAATCATGACTGGGTTTTATGTTCTTTGGTCACACTGTCTTTTCCTTAGAACTTGGTAGGCCTTCTCTAGTCGCCTTCTGGCATTGAATGTTGCTGTGGAGAAGCCTGAAGCCATCCTGATTTTTTTTTCCCCTCTTAAGTGCTTTGGTTTTTTCTGTCTGATCACCTGAAATTTTCTATTTTTATTCTCAAAGTTGAATAGTTTTAATTAGGAATTTTTTTGTGTATGTGTGTGTGTAATATTAAAATCTCCTGGAATTTGATGTGCCTATTGGAATCAATTTCATTAAGATACGATTTATATATAATAATGTACCTCCAATGTGATTATTTTAAGTGTATAGTTCATTGGATTTTGACCGTCCATACAGCTATGTAACGATCATCACCACAGACATGGTGCCGAACATTTCTGATATATTCTTTTGACCTTCAGATTCAATTCTTCATCATAAGGCAATCCTCTTGTGTTGTATCTTTCAGTGTAGCTTATGTTCCATTTGTTGATTTTTCTATTTCAGTAGGACCAAAAATTACTACGTTGAATTGTTTCTGTCTTCCATATGTTTAGTTTCTTTCTAGTTCCTTCATCATTCTTACTATCTCAAGCATTTCTCTTCCAGGAGTTTGATTTTTCAAGTGGTGTGAGTGAGAATTGTCAAGGAATTTTTGAATCATCCAAATGATTTCTTGAGGTAGAGCAGAGTTTGAGCTGAGCAGTATTGTATTTCTTTCTTCTGTTCCAGATCATCATCTTTCTCTCTTTGATTGTCAATTTTCAAAGTTTAGTGCATTAAATTATATTCCTCTTATTCAATACACAGATATACCTGGACAAGTGTATTTCTGCCTTGGGCTCTTTTTTTGGGGGGTCATTTGGGACAAAAAAATATTTCCTTGAGGAAGATACAGTTGTCCTTAACATATATCATATATACCTTTCTTTTTTTTTTTTCTTTTCTTTTTTTTTTTTTTTTTTTTTTTTTTTTTTTTTTTTTTTTTTTTTTTTTTTTTTTTTTTTTTTTTTTTTTTTTTTTTTTTTTTTTTTTTTTTTTTTTTACGGTACTGGGGGTTGACTCCAGGGCCTCATGCCTGCATGCTCTGCAAGTGCTGGACCAATATGCTGCACCCCCAGCCCATTTTGTTTTTACTTTTTGAGACACGGTCTCGCTAAATTACACAGACTCTGGTCTCAAATTTGCGATACTCCCGCCTCTGCCTCCTGAGCCGCTGGAATTACAGGCATGCCCCACCACACCCGGCTTTCTTAGGATCATTATTTAGTTAAGAGTGTTGAATGATCTTTCTCCAATAACTTTATTTCTTGATAGATATTAGAGTGTCTTTCTGCCTGTGTCAATTTTTTCCTTCCTTATTAATAACGTGCTTACATGTTATTGCCTATAGCTGTACCACTGTGGCATCTGATCCCATCAGATCTCAGAAGCTAAGCAGGGTTGGACCTGGTTAGTACTTGAATAGGGGACCAGCTGGGAACATCAGGTGCTGTAGACTTGGGAGAAGGACCTTGCAACCCACTCCCAAAAAAGAATCAGCCATTGAAAACCCTATGAATAGAAGAGAAGCACTAACAATAGGGTTTCATCTGTTGTAGGTAGGGTTGCTGTGAGTCAGACACCAACTCAGTGGCACCTAACAACAACATGTTTTCAGGTGCCCGGATAGGTAGGGTCAGGTGTATCAGAATCTTTCATAGGTAGGAAAATCAGTGAATGGAGGTAGTCAGGAGAATTACTGTTTCTTAATGAAAGTATGAGTTGTCTCCTGTCCTTTGAGAATGACGACTAACTTTAGGAATATAAATATTTAGCATTTTTCCAACTTTTTATAAATAAAATTGGCATGTGTTAGTAACTAGAATGATGTAAAGTATGTGGGTGAAATGTAAGATATGAAACAAATGGGAGTCTTGTCAAAACAGCAGTTTTAAGAATTAAATTATGTGGCCGGGCATGGTGGTGCATGCCTGTAATCCCAGCGGCTTGGGAGGCAGAGGCAGGAGGATCGCAAGTTCAAGACCACAGGCAGTCTGCGTAAGTTAGCTAGACCCTATCTCAAAAAGTAAAAAAAAAAAAAAAAAGGGCTGGGGATGCAACTCAGTGGTCCAGCACTTGCAAAACATGCAGGCGCGAGGCCCTGGGTTCAACCGCCAGTACTAAAAAAAAAAAAAAGAATTAAATTATGTTGAAAAAAATGGTAAATGAATCAGGAATTTTGCTTGAACTGAAGGCTATAACAAATTAGAGACTTACAAATGAATCATTTGAAACAGAAAGGACATTTCTAGTTTATATAAAATTTTAGGGTAAAGTGGAACTTTAAAGGCAGAAGGATCTTAATTTTTATTTATATAATGCATTTTTGGGCTAGAGTTTAGTTCAGTTGGTAGAGTGCTGCTCTGTGCTCTCTTGAGACCCTGGGTCCAATCCCCTGCACTGCAAAAATGAGAAAAGGATGTGTCAGCCCACTCCTGAAGCAGTCTTGAAAAACAATCAGCCATTGAAAACCCCATGAATAACAGAGAAGCACTGACATAGTGCTGGGCATGACACAGTGTATAGCAGTATTTTGTTCTCTTGTACATAGGGTCCCTATTAGACCCAACTCGATGGCACCTAACAACAACAACAACAACAACAACAACAACAACAACATAATGCATTTTTAACTTACCAATTCATTCAACAACTATTGAGCACTTCATTTGAGTCTAACATTGATGTGGGTATTAAGGATATGCTTTGAATAAAAGAAAGCCTTTGTCCTCATGAAGCCACATTGTAGTGAATAGTTTAAAAATACATAAATATATAATTTAAACTATAAAGTAACATATTATTCATCTGAACCATCAAGAAAGGATAAGCTACCTCAGTGTAAGAAATACTCAAATTTTTTAAAAAACACTTGAAATCTGAAGGAAATAAGGTTTTTTTTTTTTTTTTTTTGGTATTTTTTAGGTTTATATAAAATTTCTCTACAAGTATCTTTTTGTTTTTATTTATTTTTATTTTTTATGTTGCCCAGGCTGGCCTCGAGCTCTTGGGCCCAAAAGATCTTCCTCCCTTAGCCTCCTGAACAGCTGGCACTATAGGAATTCACCACATGCCTATCCAATAAATTTCTTCTGTAAGTTACCTTTCTAGCACCTTTTTGCTTGAGAAATTAATTTTGGAAGGATATGGAAGACTAGCCACATTGTGCTACTTCATTTTAAACTTGCCTTGGGCCAGCCACTTGAGCTCTCTGGACTTTATTTTTCTCTGGCATGAAATTAGGTATTGGCCTAGTTTCATGGTTTTAAAACTGTGCTTGTCTGTGCCCTGGCTGGGGTTTTGCTCAGTTGGTAGAGTGCCACTCTGTGCACACTGAGGCCGTTGGTTCGATCCCCAGCACTGCAGAAATGAGAGAAGGACCTGGCAACCCACTCTTGGAACAATCCCCCAAAAATCAGCCATCGAAAACTCTGAGGGTCGCTATGATTTGGATGCATCTCAAGGACTCCTAACAACAACATCTATGCCACTCTGTTTCTCCCTTGTAATAGTTCAACTTTGGTCTATTTTACTTATTTCTACTTTTATGACTTATATGTTTTATTAATGAATATATATTGAAGTCTAACATCCACATATGAGAGAAAATATGTGCTGTTTATCTTTCTGGATCTGGCTTATTGCACTTAAAATGATGATCTGTAGTTCCATCCATTTTCCAGCAAATGCCATAATTTTGTTCTTTGTGGCTAAATACAACTGCATGGTGTATGTTGTTGTTGTTGTTAGGTGCTGTCAAGTTGGGTCCATCTCATGGCGACCCTATGTGTAATAGAACGAAACACTCCCTAGCACTGTGCCATGCCCAGCACTATGTCAGTGCTTGTCTTCTATTCATAGGGTTCTCAATGGTAGATTGTTTGAGCATTGTATTGGGAGTGGGCTGCCAGATGCTTTTCTGTGTTTTTTGGTGTTGGGAATCGAACCCAGGGCCTCAGAGTGCACAAAGCAATTACTCTACCAACTGAGCTAAACCCTAGCCCCTGCATGTTGTATATGTACCACAATTTCCTTATCCCTTCATCTGTTAATGGACATGTAGGTTGATTCCATATCTTGACTATTGTGAATAACGCCACAGTAAACATGGATAAGCAGATATCTTTGTGGTGTATTGACTTACATTCCTTTGGATATATACCCAGGAGTGGGATAGCTGGGTCACATGGTAATTCTATATTTAGTTTTTTAAGGAACCTTCACACTAGTGGCTGCACCAATATGCATTACCACCAGCAGTAGAGTAGGATTCCAGCAGTATATAAGGGTTCCTTTCTCCCTGCATCCTTGCCACATTTATTGTTTGTTTTGTTGATGGTAGCCATTCCGACTGGCATGAGATGGTATCTTAATGTAGTTTTGATTTGCATTTCTCTGATGGCTAAAGATGTTGATATTTTCATATGATTGTTGGCCATATGTATTTCTTCTTATGAGAAGTCTCTGTGCAGTTCTTTTGCCCTTTTTTTGAATGAGTACTTTGTTTTTTTTGGTGTTCTTTATGAGCTCTTTGTATATTATTCTAGGTATTAATCCTGTCTGATGTATAGCTTGCAAGGATTTTCTACCATTCTGTAGGTTGTCTCTTTACTCTGATAATCATTGTGTCCTTTGTGGTTCAAAAGATTTTTAATTTTGTGCAATCCCATTTGTCAGTTTTTGGTATTGTTTCCTGTGTTTTTGAGGCCCTATTCAGAAAGTCCTTCCCTATGCCTATATTTTGAAGTGTTTCCCTGATGCTTTGCTCTAGCAGTTTGAAAGTGTCAGGTTTGACATTAAGGTCTTTGATCCATTTTGAGCTGACTTTTGTACAAACTGAGAGAGAGGGATCTAATTTCAGTCTTCCACATGAGAATATCCAGTTCTCCCAGCACCATTTATTGAAGAGGGTATCTTTTCTCCAACTTATATTTTTTGCACCTTTGTCAAATATCAAGTGGCTGTAGCTGCATGAGCTACATTTTCAGATCCTCCCTGCTTTTCCACTGATTTACATGTCTGTTTTTGTGCCAGTACCATGCAATTTTTACTGTAGCTTTGTCATATAATTTGAAATCAGGAATTGTGATGTGTCTTGTGTTGTTCTTTCTGCATATCATTACTTTAGCGATTTGGGGTCTTTTGTGCTTCCATATGAATCGTAGGATTATTTTCTCTTTTTCTGTGAAGAATGTCATTGAGATTTTGATGGGATTGTATTAAATCTGTAGATTGCTTTGGTAATATAGCCATTTTCACACTATTGATTTTTCCAATCCATGAGCTTGGGTGATCTTTCCACCTTTTGATGTCTTCTTCAGTTTCTTTCTTTAGTGTTTTAATGTTTTCATTGTCTTTCATGTCCTTGGTTAGGTTTATTCTCAAGTATTTTATTTGTATTGAAGCTATTGTGAATGGGATTGTTTCCTGGTTTCTTCTTTCTTCTGCTCATTGTTGGTATAAAGAAAAGCTACTGATTCTTCTATGTTAATTTTATATCCTGCAACATTGCTGTAAGTGTTTATCAGCTCTAAGAGTTTTCTGGTGGGGTTTCTTTTTTTCCTGATAGAGTCTTTAAGGTCTTTTAAATATAGGATTATGTCATCTGCAAATAGGGATAATTTGACTTTCTTTCCTATTTGGATCCCTTTTATTTCTTTCTCTTGTCTTGCTGTGGCTGAGTTCAATTACTACATTCAATAGTAGAGAAAACAGTGCACATCCTTGTCTTGTTCCTGATTTTAGGGGAAATGTTTTCAGTTTTTTCCTCTTTAGTATGATATTGGCTGTAGGTTTTTCATATATTGCCTTTATTATGGTTGAGGTATGCTACTTCAATTGCTAGTTTCTTCAAGCTTTTAATCATAAAAAGATGTTGAACTTTGTTGAAGGCCTTTTCTGTATCTATTCATAGGATCATGTGATTTCTATTTCTGAGTTTGTTTATATTGCTGTATTATATTTTATTTGTATATTTTTGAGATAGGGTTTGGCTGTGTAGCTCAGGCAGACTTGGAACTTGTTAGGTAAACCAGGCCAGACTTGAACTCGTGTTGATTCTCCTGCATTAGCCTCTGTAGTGCTGGGATTACAGGCGTATACCACCACTCCTGGCTCTTTCCAACTCTATTTGTCTTCTTTCTTCCATAATGTCCTTTCCTTGCTAAAACTCCCAACTCTCTTGTCTTGTTTTCTGCTTCAGCTTTTAGGGGGCAAGTTTGGCCAAATCTATCTTTTCCTTATTTCACAGTCATGTCTCTTAAGGTCTGGCATGTGTCAGGAACCTAGAAATACTCTCATGTCAACTCATGACTAATTCATTCTTTTCTCTTTGGCTAACTTTACCCCTTCTTTGTACTTTAGTTACTTTCCTATATTCCTTCTTTGCCATATACTAACCTAATCAAATTTAACATCTTTTGGACTTTATTCCAAATTCACCAGAGGATCAGATTGACCAAACTTAGGGGAAATGTTTATTTCTGGTGCTATAAACTAAAGCTGGAGGAGCAAGCTACCATACTAAGTCATGGCTGCTGGGACTTACCCTTCACAAGTAGAAATGAGTATGGCATTACTTCTTTCAAGAGGTAGTCATTTGTTAGGCAGACACCATCAAAAATAAAAACTGCTTAGCTAATCAACGTTTAAGGCAGAGAGAGGTCCTTAACCTGGAGTCCGTGGGTTGGCTTCAAGAAGCCTCTGAATATGCTAAAATGGTTTGAATTTTTTTGAGTATATCTACATGTATTTCTTTTAATAGAGAAGTCCACAGTTTTATACATATCCTTGAGTCAGGACTTACATAAATGACTTCACTGTAGGGGTTCTTTTAGTAGTAGTCATGTATGATTCCATGGATTTAAAAATCTTAATAATGAAAGGTGAAGATAAAATAAATTTTACTATTTTATCTTCAGTCGTATTAAAGAGGTGAAGGAAACATGACTTTAGTGAAAAGAAGTGAGTTCTTTGGAGTTTCAGTTTGACAAGTACATGTTGTAAACTAGTATTTTGTCTTTATATATATTTTAGATCAACAGAGGAGAATATTTTTGCCACCACCACCTGGAATTAGAAAATGTGTCATATCCACCAATATTTCTGCAACATCTTTGACAATAGATGGGATCAGGTACAACTTTTGAAAGTTTTTTTAAAGTCAAGGAAGCCACTTAGCTAATCATAAAACATTGCTGAGTTTGTTCCTCTGTGCTCTTCACTAATTTCCTTCTTACCTGCTTTTTAATGTTCTTAATTTGTGTTATTCACCTTTCAGTTTTTGTGATTGTTGATTTCTTTGAACTGGAAATGGAGTAGGAGGTGCACTCTAAATCCCTTTTCTACTCTTCTTAACTACTTGGCAACTTGAAGCTTTTCTCTTCCCAAGTTTAAGATTATCTGTAATGTTTCATGGCTTTCAGCCAGCCCTATTTTTCTATATTACTATTATTGGCATATACCTTTGATAAACTAATATTCCCTTTAACCTTGCAGGCCAACTTGGCAATTTTATTCACCTAATTGCTTGTTGGGGAGGGGTACTGTACTGGAAGGTAGAACCTAGAGCATCACACATACTTTGCAAGTATTCTACCACTGGGCTGCATCCCCAGTCCAATTTTTAGTTTTTAGTTTGAGACAGATTCTTGCAAAGTTACACAGGCTGCCTCTGGCCTCGAATTTGTGATCCTCTTCCCTCCAACTCTGGAATCATTGGGATTACAGGTGTGCACCACCACCCTCAGCCTATCCACCTAATGTTTATCTGGAGGTAATGTTTCTCATTTTTCGCCTTATGAAATTGAACTTTCATGCACGTCTCTTACTGCTTTTAGATTTAATCATTGATGCTATCAAATTTTGAGTACAGTTAAGAGAGAATCACATGGAAATTTTTACTCTGGACTGCTAGCTAATGTGAGATTCTATTAGACTGTTGGGAGACATCCCTTTTTGATATTTATTTTTTTTGCCCAACATATTTTATGTCCTTAGCTAATACCACAGGAAGGCTGGACAAGAATCCTAAGGGTTGTGTATATTTCTTCTAGGTAAAATGGTCACCTAGATCTGAGAAGTCTGATTTCTTCTCCTTTTCTCCTTCATTTTAAAAATAATGGTTTCTAGCCATATGTGGTATTGCATACCTATAATGCTAGCACTTGGAGGCTGAGGCAGAAGGCAGAAAAATCATAAGTTCAAGGCCAGCCTGGGCTACATAGCAAGTTTGAGTCCAGCCTGGGCTACACAGTGAGACCCTGTCTCAAAAAGAAAAAGAAAAAGAAAAAATCCAAGCCAAAAAACAAATGTGTAAATAAGTAAAAATAAATAAGCTGGGTATAGTGGCATATTCCTGGAATTCCAGCACTTGGGAGGCTGAGGCAGGAGGATCATAAGTTTGAGGCCAGCCTGGGCTACAGTAGTGAGTTCCAGGACAGCATGGCCTACATAGTGAGACCCTGTCTCAAAAACCAAAAGTAAATAAAATAAATACATAAATAGAAATAATGGTTTCGCTAGGGATTAGGTGGGCAGCTCTCTAGAGTAAATTGACTTCTGTAATTTTCCGTTTTCAGTACGACCAAAAGCCATTGAATAGCGTGTTTCAGAATGTTTCTTTAGTCAATGATAGATTTACTGCTATTCCTAACTTAATTCTTTACCTGATTTGTTCTTCATCTAATTGGCTTAAAATAGTATGCTAGAAGCTTCTTGGAATTAAATTTTGAACCTATTAGAATGATCTAGAGCTAACTTTGAAGTCTGTTTAATATTTTTATTGAGGTAAAATTAAAATAATAATTTAAAAGTAGACCAAGTCTGGTGGTATAAACCTTAGGAGGCCTAGGCAGGAGGCTTGCAAGTTCAGGCCTGTCTGGGCTACATAGTAAGACCTGTCTTAAATGAAATGTTAAAAAATAAATAAATAAAACAAAAAAAAAACACAGGGCGAGGATATAGCTCAGTAGT
The DNA here is from genome assembly GCA_007922755.1 of Pedetes capensis. Lineage (NCBI taxonomy): Eukaryota > Metazoa > Chordata > Mammalia > Rodentia > Pedetidae > Pedetes > Pedetes capensis. The sequence continues at coordinate 146,791 of VMDO01002464.1, forward strand.
AGAGTGATTGCCTATCATATGTGATGCTTTATATTTGAATCTCTATTATTGAAAAAAAAAGCAAAAATTTTTAAAAGAACAATTAAGTTGTATTTAGTACATTTACAGCACTGTGTAACCATTTCCTCTTTCTAGTTCTAAAATATTTTGTCACTACAAAATAAAATCTTGTGCTCATTAAGCAGGTACTCCACATTCCCCTCTCCACCCCAATCCCTGGCAACTACCTATTTTTATTTCTATGTATAATATTTCCTATTCTAGATACATCATATAAATGGAATTATACAATATGTTACCTTTTATGTTTGGTTTCTTTTGGTTTGCTTTATGTCTGGTTTCTTTCACTTAGCATAATGTTTTGGAAGTTCATCCATGTTGTAGTGTATATCAGTATTTCATTCCTTCCTTTGGTCAAATAATATTGCATGTATATGTATCCTAATTTGTTTATCCGTTTATCTATTAGTCTTTTTTTTTGGTGGGGGAGGTATTGGGGGTTAAACCCAGGGCCTCTCACTTGCATGCTTTACAAGTGCTATATCACTGAGCTGCACCTCCAGCCCACTTTTTTAGTTTTTGAGACAAGGTCTCGCTAAATTATGCAGACTGCCCCTGGTCTCAAACTTGCGATCCTCCTGCCTCTTCCTGCCAAGTTGCTAGGATTACACGCCTGCACCACCTCGCCTGGCTTCATCTGTTAATCTTTAGTGAATGTTTAGGTGGAGTTTTACCTTTTGGCCATTGTTAATACTGCTGGTATGAGCATTCATTTACAAATATTTGTGTATTTGCTTTGGTTCTTTTGGGAAATACACTTAGGAATGGAATTTGCTGGATCATATGATAACTTTTTTTAACTTGGTGAAGAACTGCCAAACTGTCCCTCATTGGCTTTCCCACCAGCAATATATGACGAGGATTCCAGTTTCTTGACTTTCAAGTTTTATACTTAGCTTAAAAAATAGTGTATAGTACAATAGTGTACTGAATATAAATTCAGTAGAAAAGGAAAACTCAAAGTGGGTAAAAATGTTCAAGTCTCCCCTTATTTTATAGAAACTTAACTTGCTTTTATTCACTTTAGATATGTGGTAGATGGTGGCTTTGTGAAGCAATTAAATCATAACCCCAGATTAGGATTGGACATCCTGGAGGTGGTTCCAATTTCAAAGTAAGTCTCTATGTCAGTCCTTTTTGTTTAAAGAACAGTTGATCAGAAAATTCCTCAGTTTGAGGATAGAACTAAATTATTTGGGAAACCCACAAAACACTTGGGGGACACATTTTTTTTTCTTTTATAGGAGTGAGGCATTACAGCGAAGTGGCCGGGCTGGCAGGACTGCCTCAGGAAAATGCTTTCGGATCTATAGCAAAGATTTTTGGAACCAGTGCATGCCTGACCATGTGATCCCTGAGATTAAGAGAACTAGTTTGACATCTGTAGTTCTGACCTTAAAGTGCCTTGCCATTCATGATGTCATAAGGTATGTGGGCAAGTTGAAAAAAAGAAGAATTTGTTAATATGAAGCTAAGTTTTTTTTTTTCAAAAATTGTTTTGCAGTAATTAACTCATATGTCTGTGGGAATTGAGGCTAACTCTGTTTTCAAGGTTGGTTTTCATGTTGGTTGTTTTTCAACTAAAGCAAAAAAAAAGTTACTTTAAAATTCACCACTTTAACTGTAGACAATTCAAGTGGATTTTAGTAGGTTCACAATGTTATGCCATTGTTAACACAACTGAACTTCAGAACATTATCATCACCACAAAAACTACTGTAATTTAAGATTTAGGAACCCAGAAATAAATGGTATTATAATCTTTTTTGCTTCAAAATTTCTGAAATTTTGACTTTTCTAATTTATAGCCTAGTAGACATTTGTATTGCTTTAGTGGGATTTGATCCCTATCTTGTATGGGGACTTTGTGCTGATTTTTATTTGGCTAACTTAGTTACCACTGTGCATTTGTAATCAAAGGCTTTTAATAACTCTAATTCCAGTCAGAAAGTGGTTTTTGTAGCTGCTGCTGTTTTTTCTTTTTTCATAGGTATATATTTGGATTTTATTTTAAATTTTCCAGGTTAAATTCCTAGAAAAGACTTGATGGGGAAAGTAGTTTGAACATTTAAAAAATGTTATAAGAGTATAGCATAGAAAAAGTGCACTTGTCTTAGCATTGTGGTTTCTTTTGTATGTCCAGCATTGTACTATTTCCTGTGAAAGAATGAGTTATAATACTCTAGTAATTTTTTGCTTTCACTAAGCTTGTTTTGGGGAAACAAGGTTCAGACAAATGAAGCAAAGAATAGAACAACTGTCAAATTAGTCAAATGTCAACTGTATATTGGTATAGGACAGAATATTATAAGGGCTTGAAATTCTCTATAGTAGAAGTAATGAACGAAAGTTCTTATGTTGTCTTGTTCTTTCTTTTGGTCTTAATTGGCTGGGAATGTAAAAGTGTCAGGAACCTTGGGAAAAGGTAACCAACCATTCTTTAAATTCATAATAAGGGGATGAGAATATAGATGGTACAAAGAGGAAAGCGTGACACAGGGCACGGTAACACATGCCAGTAATCCCAGTGGTTTGGGAGGCTGAGGCAGGAGAATTGAGAGTTTGAGTACAGATGCAGCCTGTGTAACTTAGAGAGACCCTATCTCAAGATTAAAATTTAGGCTAGGTGTGGTGACGCATGCCTATAATCCCACTGACTCTCGAGGTGGAGGCAAGAGGATCTTGAGTTTGAGGCCAGAGGCAGCCTGCATTAATTTAGTGAGACCCTCTTTTAAAATAAAAAGTAAAAAATGGGCTGGAGCAATGGTAGAGCACTTGCAAAGTATATGTGAGGCCCTGGATTCAAGAGGAAAACATGTAATAAATTTATAATCATAAATGATACCAATGAGAAAGAAGTAAAGAGCCATTGAAAGAAATCAAAATGACCAAACAGAAAGCTTTTAGGTGAAGCCATGTTTAAAAATAATATCTTGATTTTTTTTTCATTTAGGAAGAAGGGCAGATTCTGAAAACAACTGCCAATAAGCTTGATGTTGATTCCTAGCGCAGTCACAAAGGATAGCAGAATGAATATAAATTAGAAAAATAGGAATGAATTAATAGAGGTAAATTAGTTAATTTTTAATTACTTAATATCATCTGCACTGGGTTATTTTTCCATCTTAAGTCTTTTTTATTTTGTTTTTATTTTTGTTTTTGTTTTTGTTTTGGAGATAGGGTCTTGTGATGTCACCAAGGCTGCCGTCAAACTCACTGTGTAACTTAAGCTGGCCTTGAACTCATGATCCTTCTACCTAAACCTCCAGGGTGCTAGGATTACAGGCATGTGCCACCATGCCCAACTAACTTTTTTTTTTTTTTAAGAAGAATGATTTTAAAACTGGAAAGGTAAGAAAGAATTGGTGAGGGCTGAAGTGTAGTTTAATGGTAGAGCACTTCCCTAGCATGCAGAAGACCAGGGGTTTGGTCATCAGTGGTGCAAAAACTAAAAAGAAAGAATTGATGAAAGCTGGGCACCAGGAGTTGGGAGGGTGAGACAGGAGGATTGCAAATTTGAGGGTAGCCTGGGCAAACAAGACCCTGCCTCCAAAAAAAGAAAGAAAAGAAGAAAGAAAGGAAGGAAGGAAGGAAAGACAGAAAGAAATGGATGACTAGCATTAAGAAATAATGAGAGAAAAAGCCAGGGGCGGTGGTGCACACCTGTGATCCCAGTGACTTGGGAGGTGGAGGCAGGAGGATCGCAAGTTTGAGACCAGAGGTAGTCTGCGTAATTTAGCAAGAAAGACCCTGTCTCAAAAAAGTAAAGTAAAAAAAAAAAAAAAAAGGGCTGAGGGTGCAGCTCAGTGGTACAGCACTTACAAAGCATGCAAGGGCAAAGCGCAAGGCCCTGGGTTCAACCTCCAGTACCGGGGTGGGGAGGGAAGGAAGAATGAGAGAAAACTTAATTACCACAAATGAGTTTGTCTTGATGATTTAAACATCACTTCCATGCTATGAAAAGAACCTGCAGATTTAATATCAGAACTATTGTGGGTCATTTGTTAGAAATTATGCAGAATATGTTGCCAGAAATTTGTATAGAAGGTAAATGATTTGATATTTTTCATTTGGGAAAAGGGCATGTTTTAGAAATAACTTGACATTGATTCCTAGCAAATTCTAGCAAACTTTATTGAAAAGTGGCATCAGAGAATTTCATGCCATGTATAATGGCACATGTCTATAATCACAGCACTCTGGAGGCTGAGACAGGAGGATTGACACAAGTTTGAGGCCAGCCTGGGAATATAGTGAGTTCCAGTACATCCCGGGCTACATAGTGAGACCTTGTCTCAAAAAGCAAAAACCCAACAATAACAACAAAAGAATTTCATGATGATTTATACTAATCAGTGTGAATCAAAATGGTTCACATAGCATTTGTCATTATAAATCTTTTTTTTTTTTTCATTTTGAGGACAGGACCACAATAATTGATTGAATGATGACCTAATGTCTTTTGTCTTTAACAAGATGGCATTTGATATTATTGTGAATAAGGAACTAATCTGTAGAACAGTTTTGCTAAATAGAATATAGTTGCCAAATAGCCAAATCCAAAAAGTGTATCAATTGCTCTAGGAATAGCCTAGATGGAAACTTTACTAGTAGTCGTGTGCAGGACATAGCTCTTTCCTGATAAGCATTATGTTGTCATTGTTGTCTTGCTGCAAACTGAAGCCAAGGCCATGTGTATGCTAAGCATGTATTCTGCTGAGCTACATTTCTAGCCCTCCTGATAAGCATTTTACATGAAGATATTGAGTAGAATTATTGAAGTGATGATTATCAGATTTCTGGAAAACATCTTGATATCTAACTGGTAGATGAACTAAAGTCAAGCTTAGAATGTTCTTAGTAGGTCAGAACCTTAGACAGAAATCAATAAAGCATAAATTTAAAAGGATATATCTGTATCTTACATATTGCATTTTAAATGCACAATAAGGAAATTCGTATGGTAAAGATCCAAAATTATCAGTTCTTCACAAACACCATATGAGTTTGTAGTTGTTGTTGTTGTTGTTGTTAGGTGCTGTCCAGTTGGTATCCGACTCATGGCGACCCTCATAGGGTTTTCAGTGGCTGACTGTTTCAGGATTGCCTTGGGAGTGGATTGCCAGGTCCTTCTCCCATTTTTGTGGTGCTGGGAATTGAACTTGGGACCTCAGAGACTGCAGCGCAGCGCTCTACCAACTGAGCTAAATCCCAGCCCGAGTTTGTAGTTAGGACTCTTATTTTGTTTTGTTTTTTAAAAAAAAACTTCTAGTACTAGGGGTTGAACCCAGAGCCTTGCCCATGCTAGACAAGTGCTTTATCACTGGACCACACCCCAAGACCTCCTGTCCCCCCTTTTTTTCCTTTTCTTAGATTTTTAAAACCATTTTATTTTAAAATAATTTCAAGCATACATAAGAGTTATAAGACTATTACAAGGAAATCCAGATTTATCAACTATTTACATTTTGGCACGTTTACATCATCATTCATTTTCATCTCTTCAAACAATATGCAAAAACTTTATGATTAGCATGTATAAATAATTGTATATGTTTATGATGTATACTTTTTAAAATTGCATATAATATAGTGGGACTCATGGAATTTTCATGGAGTCACAACTTGTATTTTGCCCTTGTTCTCTCCCTCTTTACCCTGCTGTGTTGTTCCCCTCCCCCTCCCATCTTTTGCATTGCCTTCTCCCTCCCACTAGTTCCCTCTCCCCTCATCTTGGGTCCCATTGTGTTTTCTAACCTTAGATATGTACGTTTGTTTAAATGTATAGGTGTATAATTATATATGACTGCAGCTGTAGCATTGTGGCCTCCAATCCCATCAGATCTCAGAAGCTAAGCAGGGTCAGACCTGATTAGTACTTGGATGGGAGACTGCCTGGGAACACTGGATACTGTAGGCTTGGGAGAAGGACCCAACAACCCACTCTCAAAAATCAGTCCGCCATTAAAAGCCCTATGAATAGCAGAGAAGCACTGACAGTAGTGTTTCACCTGTTGTATGTAGGGTTGCTATGAGTCTAACAATAACAACAACATAATTATATATACACATATAAAATATATACATTTTTTTTGTTTAAGGTAGAACTAGTTCCCCCATATGAATGAGAACATGCAGTATTTCTCTTTTTGAGATTGGGTTATTTCTCTTAAAATGATTTCCAGTTCCATTCATTTTGCCTCAAATGACATAATTTCATTCTTCTTTACTGCTGAATGGTATTCCATTGTGTAATTATACCACATTTTTGATCCTGTAATCTGTTGATAGACATCTGCCCAGCGCCCTTTTTATTTTGAGATAGGATTTTGCTAAATTGCACAGGTTGGCTTCTGGCCCTGACCCTGCAATCCTTCTGCTTCACCCTCCCAAGTAGCTGGGATTACAGGTGTGTGCCATGATACCTGACTATGACTGTTTAAAAAATAAATAAAAAAATACCACTGGCATAGACTTTGTTATATTAATAAACTACAGTATTGTAGGAAAGTTTTGGAAAGCTGACAGTAGAACAATCTGAGAGATTTTTGGGTTTTTTTATTGCAGGAATGCCATACTGCCTCATTTTATTTTTTTCCCCAGTACTAAGGAATTAACCCATGATCTACCTTATATATGGTAGGCAAGTGCTCTACCACTGAACTATATCCCCAGCCACTTCTAAAATTTTTATGTTGAGACGAGATCTTGCCAAGTTGCTTTGGCCATCCTCAGACTTAGGATCCTTCTTCCTTAGCCTCCCAAGTAGCTGGGATTTTAGGCATATGCCACCACACTGCACTTACTATTATTTTTTTTGATAGAGCTGTCAGTCCTGGAATGAATTTTTGTCCTTTATTGCACCTTTATCAGGGTGAGAAATTGGAGATGTTTTTACATCTCAGGATTTCAGGTAGACAAAATAACTCAGTACAGATGATACTATATAACTATCATACCTATTTTTAAAAATGCATATAAATATATATATATATATGTTTGTGCTTTCTTATATGCTACTCTGTTATCCTTTGTGAATATTATTTTTATTTTTTTGGTTAATTTCCTTATGTTCATTAGTGGTATTATAGTAAGAGACTGTCCTTAAGCTGGGCGTGGTGGCACACACATAATCCAAGGACTCAGGAGGCTGAGGCAAGAGGATCAGTGTGAGTTCAAAGTCAGCCTGGTCTACATAGCAACTTCTAGGACAGCCTGGGCTACTTGGTGAGACCCTGTCTCAAAAAAACAAAAGGAAAAAAAATTTTTAAAGGACTGTCCTTATTTTCAGGAGATGCAATGCTGAAGTATTGGGGGAGTGAAGTAGTGGTGTATTTGTAGCGTTGTGTCAGATCACTTAGTAGAAAATAAGTACACATTCACATATACATATATATATATTTATATATCACAGGTGTGAAGAAATTAATTGAATATACTTCTTTTTAAAAACATCATTTTGAGGAACTATTAATTTGTTATTTTCTGCCACTTTCAATTAATTTTCCTCTGTCTTATAAAAATTTAGTTTAAAAAAATTATGAATTGCAGAAGAGAATCAATGACATTGCTTGTGAAGTATAAGGCAGGATTAAGATGAGAGCAATGGTGAGAGTGTTCCAGCCCAGGGAATCATAAAGAAGTATGAGAAGAATGTGATTCAGAAAAAAATTCCCTCTTCTTTTTTTTTTTTTATCATGAGTGTAGTATGTTTTTTAAAGGAAAGGACTTGAAAAATAGAGAAGTAAAGCTTTTTAAAGAAATTTTTATCACTTCTGTATAAAGTCTTACCATATTCAAGGAATGGCTCTCTCATTTCATATCTCATTTAACCCCACAGGTTTCCCTATTTGGATCCACCTAATGAGAGACTTATTTTGGAAGCTCTTAAACAACTTTATCAGTGTGATGCTATTGACAGGTAAAAATATAAATAAGTAAAACAACCAAAACTGATTATTGATCTCTTTTTAAACAGGTACTACATACTTTTTTTTTTTTTTTTTTTTTTGCCATGCTGGGGATTTTAAGCCAGGACCCCACTGCTAGACAAGTGCTCTACCACTGAGTTGCACCACTACTCCTTTTTATTTTTAGATAGGTTCTTACCTCACTAAGTTGCACGGGCTGCTTCTGGCCTCGAGGCCTCGAAGTCTTGATCCTCCTGCCTTGGCCTTCCAAATCACTGGGATTATAGGCGAGTGCCAAGGCAGCATCTGGCTTATTTTTTTATTTTGAGACAGAGTCTTGTTAAGTTGTGTAGGCTGCCTGTGACCTCAAACTCAAAATCCTCCTGTGTTCCTGGGATTACAGGCATGAGCAATGGCACCCAAGTAAATACCTTTCTTTATCAATAGAAGATGATGTGTTTTACTTTGGATGAGTTGTTTTACTCAAAACTAGAATTATTCCTCAGTTTTTGTTTATCACAGTTCTGATTTAAACACTATGCTATAAAATCATTTTGTAGCAGGGCATGATAGCTCATGCTTGTAATCCCACAACACAGGAGCCTGAGGCCAATGAATTTAAGGCCAATTAGGGCTACATAGCAAGACTTCTGTCTCAAAAAAACAAACAAAACAAAAAAAAAACAAAAACAAAATGAATAAACAAATCCCAAAAAAACCATTCCACTTTCATTTAACATTGGTTTTATGTAACAGGTCACTTCTGATTACCATTTCAGTGCCCAGCATTATGCTGGGTACACAAAAATGGTAAGAAAGCCAGCGTCTTTGTCCTTATGATTGTATGATGGGGGACAGTTTGATAATTATCATTCTCTCATTTCTTCAAGGATATACTGTATGCTTCTATAACATGTTTGTATCTATTACACTGCTGTCTTCTACTCTGTTGTTTGGTTTTTTAAATGTATTAGGGTTTTGTGTTTTTTTAATTCTTTTGCAATTGGAGGTTCAACCCAGAGCCTCACACATGCAAGGCAAGTGCTCTACCACTGAGTTGCATCTTCAGCCCCTTTTTAATTTTTTATTTTGAGATAGGGTCTAATTAAGTATTGGAGGCTACCTCAGGCCTCAAACTTGCGATAGTTCTGGTTCAGCTTGTTAAGCTGCTGAGAGCTATAGACATGTCCCACTGCGCCTGGCTCTTGTGAAGGCTTTTGACAGTAGAGGATTTATTGTTTATATTCCTCTTTATCCTTGACTATAGTGTTCTGTTTCCTTGAACTGAATTTCTGGAGGTGATTTAAAGTAACCCAAATTATATCTGATTGATTCTGAATGGTGAGCATTATATTTATTTTCTCTAAAGGTAGAAAGAACTAAGAACTTTTTCTTTCTATTAAGGAGTGGACATGTGACGAGACTGGGTTTATCTATGGTGGAATTTCCTCTTCCCCCACATTTGACATGTGCAGTAATCAAGGCTGCTTCTCTTGATTGTGAAGATTTACTGCTACCAATAGCAGCAATGTTGTCTGTGGAAAATGTCTTCATTAGACCTGGTAAGAAGTTTGTTAATAAGCTTTTTAAAAAATTTCATTGCCAATCATGGTGGTATATACCTCCTGGGACTCTGGAGGTAGAGGCAGCATGATAGTGAGTTCAGTGCCATCCAGGGATACATAGTGAGACTGCCTGGGGAAAAAAAAAAAGAGAGAGATAAAGGGAAAAAAAATTGACTGTTTTTTAGAGCAGTTTAGGTTTATGGAAAAATGAGCAGAAAGTATACAAAGTAACCCCCCAGTACCCCACAAGCACACATATTTTTCCCATTAACACCTTTGATTTGGGTGGTAACATTTGTTACAGTTGATGAGCCAATATTGGTATACAGTGATACCTCAGCACTCAAGCTGTTCTGTGCTAGAACATTTCAGTCCTTGACCAGTATTTCTGAGAGAATTCTTATTCAGTACTCAGCCACTTGCGCAGGACTTGCCCACCATGCTAAAACCTGTATGAGACTCCATGCTTACTCATGATGTACCAAGGTGGAACAAAGGGGAAAGTGTCACTATGTGTCGATTTCAAGCAGTAAAGACCTATCTGGTGCTGTGTTCATGATCTTGTGGGTCTTTTTTTGTTTGTTTCCGCACGCGCGCGCGCGTGTGTGTATGTGTGTGTATATATATGTGTACATATATACATATATATGTATAGACTCTGTCTCAAAATATGTGTCAAGACTCTGTCTCAAAATATATGTGTACATATATACATATATGTACACATATATATATGTAAACAAACAAAAAAAATGTATACACACATATATATGTATATATATGCCATGTGGTCATCATAGTGCCCAAGAAATTTTCTAGTGCTATAAGTGAAGGAAGAGAGGAAAACAGAAAGAACAATAACTGAATTTGAAAAAAGAACTTAACCCTAAGTATGTAGTGGCGTACATGTGTCTGAATTAGCTATTCAGTACAGTGCTGGAACCAATAAATACAATATTTCTTATGGGAAAAAATGTGCTTGCTATTGAACCTGATAGGCACTTGACTGGCCTTCCAAAGCAGATTGTGGTCGAGTGCTGAGCTACTACTGTATTATTATTAACTAAAGGGATCACTCCTTGTGTTTTAGATTCTGTAGATTTTGAAAGATGTATAGTGACACATATCCACCATTACAGAATCATATGGAATACTTTTACTGTTTTAGACATCTCCTGTGCTCCACTTATTCATCCCTACATCTCGTCCCCAAAACCCTTGGCAACTGATCTTTTTACTGTCTCAGAGTTTTGCCTTTTCCAGAATCTCATATGGGTGTTACCATTGAGATTGGCTTCTTTCACTTAGCAACATGTACTTGAGATTCTTCCAGGCCTTTTTGCAGCATGATTGCTCATTTCTTTTTATCACTAAATAGTATTCAGTTTGATGGAATTTGTCTGTTCATCTACTGAAGGACATGTTGGATGCTTTTTCTTATTTTGAGTATTATGAATAAAGCTACAATAATATCAGTGTGCAGACTTTTGTGTGGACACAGCTTTTTAACTCATGCTGGATCAATGGTAAGAATATGTTTAGTTTTATTAAGAATCTGCCAAACTGCCCTCCAAATTGGCTGTACCATTTTGCCTTCCCACAGCAGTGAATCTGAGAGTTTTCCCTTCACATCCCTGCCAGCATTTGGTATTTGTTATGGCTTGAATATGAAATGTCCCCAACAGGTTGATGTGTTTGAATGCTTGGTCCCCAGCTAGTACGCTATTTTGGAAGATGTGTAAACTTTGGGAGGTAGGACCAAGCTGGAGGAAGTAGGTCACTGGGGTTGGGCCCTTGAGGGTATATTATCCCTGGCCATTTCCTGTTGTTCTCTCTTCTCCTCATCCACCATGATGTGAACAGCCGTCCTCTGCCATGGACCCTACCACGAGCTCCTTAGCCATGCCTTCCCCACCACCATGGACTGAACCTCTGAAGTTGTTCTTCAGAGGTTCGCCCCTTAAGTTGTTCTATCAAGTATTTTTTGTCACAGTGAAATGAAAAACTAACAGAGTATTGTTAGCATCTTGGGTTCTGACCATTCTGGTAGGTGTGTAGTAGTACCTCATTTTTGTTTGAATTTGTGGTTCTCTTGATGATGTAATGTGGTGAACACCTTTTCATATGCATCTGCTATCTGTATATTTTCTTTGGTGAGGAATCTATTCAGGTCTTTTTAATTGGTTGCTTGTTTTCTTATCATTGAGTTTTAAGAGGTCTTTGCATATTTTGGACAATAATACTGTATCAGACATATTTTTAAAAAATATTTTCTCCCAGTGTTTGGCTGATGATCTCATTGTCTTGACACTCCCTTTTTCAGAGAGAAAGGTTTTTTTTGTTTTGTTTTTAGGGGTTTTTTTTTTTTTTGGTTGGTTTTTTTTTTTTTTTTCAGTACTTGGGGTTGAACCCAGGACCTAACACATGCTAAGCAAGCATTCCACCACTGTGCTGCACGCACAGCTGCGTTTTTTATTTTTTATTTTTGAGATAGAGTCTTGCTAAATTGTACAGGTTTGCCTTTGGTCTTGAACCCATGATCCTCCTGCCTCAGCCTCCCAAGTAGCTGGGATTACAGGTATATTCCATGGTATGTGGCCAGAAAGGAGTTTTTAACTATCAATTTAATTATCAATTGTTTCATGGATGTTACCTTTAGTGTTGTATCTAAAAAGTCGCTGCTGCTGGGCACAATGGTGCATGCCTGTAATCTCAGCAACTCAGGATGTGGAGGGAGGAAAATTGTAGTTTAGCAAGACTCTGTATCAAGATAAAAAATGGTGCAGTAGCGCAGACCTGTAATCCCAGTGGCTCGAGAGGCGGAGGCAGGAGGATCGCAAGTTCAAGACCAGAGGCAGTCTGTGTAACTTAACAAGACCCTGTCTCAAAAAGTAAAAAAAAAAAAAAAATGGGTGGAGGGTGCAGCTCAGTGGTCCAGCACTTGCAAAGCATACAAGTGCAAGGCCCTGGGTTCAACCCCCAGTACCACAAAAAATAAATATATTAATTAATTAATCAATTAAAAAATAGAAAGGGGGCTGGGAGTGCAGCTCAGTTATATAGCATTGCAAAATATGCACAAAGCCCTGGGTTCAGCCCCCCCAGTACCACAAAAATAAATAAATAAATAAATAAATAAATAAATAACAAGTCATTGCCATCTAGATTTTGTGTTTATGTTTTATTTATTTTTACTTATTTTTTTATTTTTGTAGTACTTGGTGGTGGAACCCAAGGGTCTTACACATACTTTGCAAGTGCTTTACCACTAGGTTGTGCCCCAGGCCATTTTTTAATATTTTATGTTGAGTCTAAGTTACTCAAGCTGCTTCTGACCTTGAACTTGTGATCCTCCTGCCTCAACTTCTGAAGTTGCTGGGATTACAAGCATGCGCCACTGGGCAGGGCAGTTATGTTGTTTTATGGTAGTTGGATGTCAAGTTGTTCTAGCACTACTTTTTCAAAATACCATTGAATACCAGGCACAGTGATACACACCTGTAATTGCGCCTACTCAGGAGGTGGAGGCCCAAGGATCACAAGTTTGAGGCCAGAGGCAGCCCGAAGAATTTAGTGAGACATTGACTCAAAATAAAAAAGAAAAAATTGGCTGAGAATACAACCCAGTGATAGAGCACTTGCAAAGTATGTCCAAGGTCCTGGGTTCAACATGCTAGTACTGCCAAAAGAAACACACACACACACATACACACACACACTCTATTGAAATGCCCTTGCTCCTTTGTAAAAGATCATTTGACTGTGTTTCAGTGGGTCTTCTGAACTCTGTATCCTATTTCATTAATCTGTCTTGTTATTCCACTAATACCATATTGTTTGATTATTGGATTTTTATAGTAACTCTTGAAGTGAGGAAGGGGTACTTCTCCAACTTTGTTCTTCCCCTTCAACATTGTTTTAGCCATTCTGGGTCTTTTCATTTTCCCTGTCAACTAGAGGGGGCTGGGATTTAGCTCACTTGGTAGAGTGCCGCTCTGCAGTTTCTGAGGTCCCGAGTTCGACTCCCAGCACCACAAAAATGGGAGAAGGACGTGGCAACCCACTCCCAAGGCAATCCCGAAACAATCTGCCACTGAAAACCCTATGAGGGTCGCTATGAGTCGGACACAACTCGACAGCACCTAACAACAACTGTCAACTAGAAGGAGTTTGTTGAAATCTACGAAATAACTTGCTGGGTTGAACCTAATAGATCAAGTTGGGAAGAAATGACATCCTAACAATATGAAGATTTCCTATTCATGCTCATGGAATAACTCTTCATTCACTTTGTTGTTCTGTACGATCAAGTCAGGTCCGACTCATAGAGAACCTCATAAGATTTTCAATGGCTGATTGTTTCAAGATTGCCTCAGGAGTGGATTGCCATGTCCTTCTCCCATTTTTGCAGTGCTGGGAATTGAACTTGGGGACCTCAGAGACTGCAGTGGTGCTCTACCAACTGAGCTAAATCCGAGCCCCTTCGTTTACTTAGTTCTCCCATAATTCACTGAGTATTTGTTGCAGATTTACCATGCAACTGAGGGACAGGAAACTAAGGCTAAATAATTTTTATATTTGTATTTTGATATCCTTTAACTTTGGCATTGTTTTTGATGTTAAGTGCTGTCGAGTTGGGTCCTACTCATAGTGATCCTCCTAGAGTTTTCAATGACTGATTGGGGATTGCCTTGAGAGTGGATTGTCACATCCTTCTCCCATTCTTGTGGTGCTGGGGGTCAAATCCCAGTCCTCGGAGAGTGTGGAGCGTGTTTTACCAACTGAGCTAATCCCCAGCCCCAGTTATTTGGCATGTTGTTGTTGTTGTTGTTGTTGTTGTTAGGTGCCATCGAGTCAGTGTTTGACTCATAGCGATCCTACGTAGAACAGGCGAAACACTATTGTCATGTTTCTTTGGTATTCATAGGGTTTTCAATGGCTGATTGTTTTTTGGGAGTGGGTTGCTGAGTCCTTCTCCTAAGCCTACAGCACCTCATGTTCCCAAGTAGTCTTCCATCCAAGTACTAACCAGGCCCGACCCTGCTTAGACTCTGAGATCCGACAGGATCAGATGACACTATGGTATGGCTGCAGGCATTGTTTGGCATAGGGAGTATATAGTGTTGTTGGTTGAAAGTTAATTTCCTTTCACTGGTAAAGGAAGATAATAAGGTGAACCTTTGTCCTCTTATGGTATATTTGTAATATATTAACTTTTTTTTCTTTCTAGAATCAAAAGACAGGGCAATTCAACTCTTAAGAGTATTCATTTGAGTTTTCCATATCAAACTTTCCTTTTCCTTTCTTAGTCTGTCAGTATGGGACACAACCTAATAACACTTGTCAGTTTTGCTTCTATCTAGTGGAGTAATGGGATTTCATTTCTTTTCTTTTCTTTTCTTTTCTTTTTTTTCCCTTAAAGTAGGTTTCTAAGTAGGCAGTATACATTGTCTGCAGCCAGGACTAAAAATGGAGTGTGCTGTCTCTCTGTAGTTTGTTAATGTTAGATCTAGACTGGTTTACCAGTGTCTTGATTATAGTGGAGAATTTTTTACATTACTTTGTAATTTAATCCGCATTCTGTCTACCCCAAATAGATTGCAGTCTTCAGTGTCAGAATTTTGATTATAGTAATATACCCAATTGCACTTGTTTTTTTCATAATAAAAAGTACTTTCAGAATTTCTTAGCTATATCACTATGAAAGGAAACCCTGTATAACTAGAGTTCAATATTTGTTTATAGCTTTAAAGTAAACTTTACATATACTGAAATGTACATAAATATTAGATATATAATTCAATGAATTTTGTAAAATAGATACACTTGTACAACCCACACCTCTGTTAAGATCTAGAACCTTTTTGTGTGTGTGTGTGTGTGTGTGTGTGTGTGTGTGTGTGTGTGATTTTTTGAGACAAGGTCTCACTATCTAGACCAGGCTGGCCTTGAACTTGCATTGATTCTCCTGCCTCAGCCACCCAAGTGCTGGTATTACAGGTGTGCACCACAAAGCCCAGCTTTTTAAGATATAGAACATTTTTATCACTCCAAAAAGTTCTTTTGGTGCTACTTTCCAGTCAGATGTCACCTCATCTCCTCCTAGTTAGCTTCTTTTCTGATTTTTTTTTTTAAGGTTAGTTTTGGCTCTTCTGAAACTTCTGTAAGTAGAGTTATACTGTGTGTGTGTGTGTGTGTGTGTGTGTGTGTGTGTATTTATGTTTGGCTTTTGGTCAACATAATATATGTGAAATTCATCCATATTGTTATAGTTATCTGTGCCTTGTTCTTGTTCGTGTTGAGTAATATTCCAATATTCCATTGTATAAACATATAATTGGTTTATCCAGTATCAGGTTTATGGACATTTAAATTGTTTCTTGTTTTGTACTATTTATGCGTAAATTCTCTTGTATTGTTTATTTTTACTTTTCTTAGGTAAAGTGTAATATCTAAGAAAGAAATTGCTGTGCTGTTGAGTAGGTATATGTTTAAGAAACAGCCAAGTCTTTCCCCAAAGTAGTGATACCAATTTAAATATCCCACCAGCAGTGTTTAAGAGTGCAGCTTGCACTACATGTCCTCCTCACCATTTGCTATTGCCAGTCATTTTCATTATATACATTCTTCTGTATATTTGTTTTAATTTGCATTTTACTGATTAATAATGTTGAACATTTGTTTGATGTGCTTGTTGGCCACTGAAATGTCTTTTTTGTGAAGTGTTTGTTAAAATATTTTGCTGTTGTCTTAAACATAAAAAAAAACTAATTTACTAATTTATTCTTCTGTCAGCCCAAATCTATTATGGAGCCCCTTTTGTGAAGTTTTCATTTTGTTTATTGTACTTTTCAACTCCAGTGGTCAGCTGAGGGTTGCTTAGAGGTTGTGTGTGCCTAGGCCTGCTAACCTAAGGACTTTCTCAGCTTTTACGACTAGATATGTGTTGTATGGTTTGGAGACTACTTTCATAGTTGAAAGTAGTTAGTTCCATATTCAGCCAAAGACTAGAGGCTCATATTTTCCCTTTTCACTGCTCAGCAGACCTACCTTTGGGCATGTATAGAGTTTGCCAGGACCAGGTTTTAACAGGTTTCTCTATGTTAAGTTTTTGTTTGGTATGCCTTTATTGGTAGCACACCAACCTATTAGTCTCCACTGATTGCTAGCCCATTGCTATTTATTTATTTATTTGAGACAGAGTTTTCCTATGTGGCTCAGGCTGGCCTGCAACTCATGTCAATCCTCCTGCCTCAGCCTTTCAGTCATGCCTGGCTTTGCTTTATTATTTTTGACAGTCCCTTGGTGCTTAAATTATTCCATGACCTCATCTGAATAAAGTTGGGTACTTTGGCAGGGGCAAGAAATTACAGATCTTTGATGGTGCATACCCCCATCCTCCTCTGAGAACTACCTCTACAATGTGGAGCAGGAGTTCAAGGAGGGGTGAGTGAGGGTCTCTTCTTTATTGTCTGCCTTACCTACATCCTCCCTATAAAACAGAAGCTCGGGATTGGAGAATGGTATAAACTGGTGCTTTGGCTACCATTACTGCATCTTTCCCAGCACAAAGCTCAGTGAGATGTGACCTCTGGGTGTTCACTGGCTGCAAATAAAATGACAAACTTGGAATAACTGTAGGAAGCTGGCAATAGGGGTAGATGCTGTACCACTGGAACAGCTCTTCTGCATTGCAGAGCTGTGGGGGAAGTGCAGACTGCATTCTTCCTTAGCTGTTCTGCCCTAATCTTCCTTACAGAGTAGAAACTGGGAATGAGGGAAAGGATATGGTTTTCAGGCGTCTTTCCTACTGTGCTTACTAAATTCCATAGATTTGTTATAAGCTCTTTAATCAGTATCCAGAGACTTTGAATGATTATCCTCAATAATTTTGCCTGTTTTTATAGATGTCTCTCCAGAAGAGTGTTTTTGCCTAACTCTTCACACCATTATTCCCAACAAATATGTATAATTAAAAGTTCACACACTGTAAAAGGATTTAAGTGAAAAGGAAGTCTCCCTTCTAAATATGTCCCCAGATCTGATTTCTACATGCAACAACAGCTACCAGCTTGTTTATACTTAAAGAGATACCCATGTAGATGCATAGATGACTTCGGCTTTTAAACCAAGGTCATGAAGAACTTCAGCTGCTGCAAGATGTAACTTCATTTTCTTGAGCATGACACTTGCTGAGATCTTGATACACCCAGATATGTATTAATTGGGTTTCCACCTGCTTCTACATGTCTTTATAGTCTTTATAGGTTAAGCAGTCCTTTCTGGTTAGGGTCTTAGTCAATGTAAATCACCTAATTTAGCTTATTATATACTTACAATTGGTAAGACTTGCTTGTATTCTCAGGTCCAAACATCAAATTAAGGTTTTAAACAAGGTATGATTGTATACAACTGTAATCCCAGCACTTAGGAGGCTGAGGTAGGAGAATAGTTTGAAGCCAGCTTGGGCTACAAAGCAAAAGACTGTCACAAAAACAAGCAAACAAAAAAGACAATGATCGTTTCAACATACAAATTAATCTCTTTTGCTATAGTATACTGTGTACAAAGTCTGCTTATATATTGCTTTAGAAGTCAGATAGAAGTGAAGGTTGTTAAGGCTTTTTTTAGATGGTAGATAGCATTGCCTTAAAATTATTTTAAATAAAATAATTCAAAATAAAATAAAATGCAAAATAACATCTTTGGATTAGTTCTAAAATTTTCATTCTAAATGTTTTAACAGTGATATTTTTAGAAACAAAAAATAGATCATGTATGTGGCACTTCCTAGCCTTGTTCCCTTGATTTAACTCTAAGGACTATTATTCAGAAACTTTCTGTTAGTTGAGGGTCTTCCCTTTTTTTTTTTTTTTTTTTTTTTTTTTTTTGATAACCTGCCACTCTCCCAACATGATGTCCTTCTCCAGGCACTGGTCTCTCTTAACAACATATCCAAAATATGTAAGACACAGTCTAGCCATTGTTGCTTCCAAGGAGCATTCTGGTTGGACTTTTTCTAGGACATATCTGTTGGTTCTTTTGGCAGTTCATGGTATACTCAATATTCATCTCCAGCACCATAATTCAAAAGCATCAATTCTTCTCCTGTCTCCCTTATTCAACATCCAGCTTTCACAAGCACATGATGTGACTGCAAATACCATGGCATAAGTCTTGCTCACCTTTGTCTTCATTGTGACATCTTTACTTTTCAACACTGTAAAGAGGTCTTTCGTAACAGGTTTTCCCAGTGCAGTATGTCTTCTGATTTCTTGACTGCTGCTTCTGTTAGTGTTGATCATAGAACCAAGTAACGCAAAATCTTGGATAACCTAATCTCTTCTCCATGTATCATGAAGTTGCGTACTAACTCAATTGTAAGGATCCTGATTTTGTTGATGTTGAGGTGCAATCCATACTGAAGCCTGTATTCTTTGGTTTTCATCTGTAAATGTTACAAATCCTCTTCACTTTCAGCAAGCAGAATTATAACATCTGCATAATACAGGTTGTTAATGACTCTTCCTGCAATCATGATGCAGCATATTTCTTCATATAGTCTACCTTCTTGGATAATTTGCTAACGGTACAGGTTGAAGAGGTACAGTGAAAGGATGCAGCCCTGACACACACCTTTCTTGACTTTAACCCAGGCAGTGTTTCTTTGTTTTATTTGAACAACTGCTTCCTGGTCCATGTACAGATTTCTCATGAGTACAGTTGAGTGATCTGGTATTCCCATTCTTCACAATGTTATTCATAATTCATTATGACCCACAAAGTCAAATGCCTTTGTGTAGTAAATAAAACATATATAGACATCTTTTTGGTATTCTCTGCTTTTGGCTTATATCCATTGGACATCAGCTGTGATATCCCTGGTTCCTTTTCAGAATCCAGCTTGATTTTCCAGCAGTTCCCTATGTATATACTGCTGTAGTTGCTTTTGAATGATCTTTAGCAAAATGTTACTTGGGTGTGATACTGATATTTGTTCAATAATTTCTGCATTCACTTGGCTCCCCTTTCTTAGGAATAGGCACAAATATGGATCTGTTCCAGTCAGTTGGCCAGGTAGCTGTTTTCCAAATCTCTTGGCATAAACAAGTTAGCACCTCCAGTGCTGCATCTGTTTGTTGAAAAACCCTATTGGTATTCCATCAGTTCCTGTAGGCTTGTGTTTTGCCAATTTCTTCAAGGAAGCTTCCACTTCTTCCTTCAGTACCATTGGTTCCTGATCATATGGAACCTTTTGAAATGGTTGGTCAACCAATTCTTTTTGGTATAATGGCTCTGTGTACTCCTATCTTCTTTTGATGTTTCCTCAGTCATATAATATTTTTCCTTAATGCCACCCAAGGCTTCAGTTTTTTCTTCAGTTCCTTAAGTTTGAGAAAAACAGCATGTTCTTCCCTTCTAGTTCTCTATCTCCAGCTCTTTTCATATAATATTTGATTTTGTCTTCTTGGGCTGCCCTTTGAAATCTATTTAGTTCCTTCTTTTTTTTTTTTTTTTTTTTGGTGGTACTGGAGGTTGAACCCAGGGCCTCACCACTTGCATGCTTTGCAAGTGCTGGAGCGCTGAGCAGCACCCCCAGACCATTTTTTTTACTTTTTGAGAGAAGGTCTCCCTAAGTTATACAGACTGCCTCTAGTCTCGAACTTGCGATCCTCCCACCTCTGCCTCCCAAACTGCTGGGATTACAGGTGTGCGCCACCGTGCCTGGTTCCTGTTTAGTTCTTTAACTTTGTCATGTCTTCCTTTTACTTTAGCTGCTTGATGTTCACAGGCAAATTTCAGAGTCTCTTTTGACATGTAATTTGGTCTTTTCTTTTTTTTTTCTTTTCTGTCTTTTTAATAACCTTTTGCTTTCCTCATGATATCTTTGATGTCATGCCACAAGTCTTCTGGTCTTCAGTCATTAGTGTCTAACGCATCAAACTTATTCTTGAGGTGGTCTCTGAATTCAGATGGGATATACTCAAGGTCATACCTTGGTTCTCGTACACTTGTTCTAATTTTCTTCAATTCCAGTTTTAGCCTGCATATTAGCAGTTGATGGTCTGATCCACAATCAGCACTTGGTCTCGTTCTGACTTTTGTTATTGAGCTTTTCCATCAGCTCTTTCCACAAATACAGTTAATTTGGTTCCTGTATGTTCCATCTGGTGAATCCCATTTGTAAAGTTGCTGTTTATGTTGGTGAAAAAATGTATTTGCAGTGAAAAGGTCATTGGTCTGACAAAATTCTATCATGCAGTCTCCAGCATCATTTCTGTCATCAAGGCCATATATATCTTCCCGAGCTGTCTTCTTTGTTTCCAACTTTTGCATCCCAGTCACCAGTAAGTATCAGTACATCCTGATTCCACGTTCAATCTTTTTCGGATTGTAGAAGCCGATAAAAATCTCCTTATCTTCATTTGTGTCCTTAGTGGTTGGTGCATAAATTTGAATAATAGTTATAT
>VMDO01002465.1:0-51085 GCA_007922755.1 Pedetes capensis
TTAGCCATCAGGGAAATTCAAATCAAAAACACAATGAGATATCATTGCATTCCAGTTAGAATGACACTATCAAAAAGACCAAAAAAAAAAAAAAAAAAAAAAAAAAAAAAAAAAAAAAAAAAAAAAAAAAAAAAAAAAAAAAAAAAAAAAAAAAAAAAAAAAGAAAAAAGAAAAAAGAAAAGAAAAGAAAGAAGAGAAAAAGAAAAAGAAAGAAACCAATGTTGGCAAGGATATGGAAGGAATAGAATGTTCATACATTGTTGGGGGGAATATAAATTATCATGGTTATTATGGAGAGCAGTATAGAGATTCCTCAAAAAACTAAAAATCAATTGGCCAGATGATCTAGCTATCTCACTTCTGGGTATATATCCTGAAGGAAATGAAATCAACTTACTAAAGAGCTATCTGCATTCTCGTGTATGTTACATCACTCTTTATAATATGGAATTAATCTTGGTGCCCATTAGTGGATGAATGGATGAAGAAAATATGGTATATATGCACAATGTATTGGGAATATTTTTCAGCTATAAAAAGAATAAAACCCTGCCATTTGCTGCAAAATGGAGGACGTGCATTAAGTGAAATAAGCTAGACACTGAAAGACAAAAGCCACACATTTCCTCTTACATATAGAAGTTTAAATAAAAGCCAGATTGAATGTAAACTAGTGCTTACTAGAGGCAGGGTAGGGGGGATGGAAAGAAGTTGGACAATGGGCACCAAAACAGGGTTAGAAGGAGTATATGCTAGTATTGTATAATGCAGTGGAAGACTGTAATTCACAGTGACCTATAATATATTTTATGAAGAACTAGAAGAGAGGAGCTCAAAGCCTCCAAACACACAGAAGTGACAAGCAGCTGGAATGCTAATTGCCCAGAGTTTGTCAGTAGAGCTTGTATACATGCATTCAAATATCACATTGTGCCCCATAAATATGTACAATCAGTACGTGCTGATCAAAAGTAAAACATTAAAAATTCAAAGATAGTTTTTAAAAATGTCTCCAGACATTGTCACATGTCACTTGGGAAGGATAATAGCTTCCACATGAGGACCATCACTGTAGCATATCTGAGTTCAATTCCCACATCTGCCACTTTCTAACTGTGGCCTTGGGCAAAATCCTTAATATGTCTGTGCCTCTGGGGAAAAATGGAGCTAGTAATAATACCTACCTCAGAGAATTGGTGTGAGGATTAAGTGAGGTGATGTGAAGTACAGTGTCATTTAATAATTACTAGATGAATGATAACCACGATAACACTATCCATGGCACTTATTGTTATCAATTCACTTTGTCTGAAACATTCTTGACACATTCTTATTTGTTGCTAACTCATAAGGCTCCAGAAAAATTATTACAAGGGCAACTTGGGCTTAGACAAATCTGCCTTCTTGCCTTGAAGAATAGCAAATGCCTTTTAGAAAGTGACAGGCTCTCCCCTCAACCTGCAGCCTTTCTCAAGAGAAGCCCATACCGTGATGGATGGCGGCATTTCCTCGCACTGATAGGAGACAGCCCGGCCAGCCTACATCTCACTAACTGGTCAGACTCATTTATTGAATCCTGAGGTGAGGAAAGCAGTGCAGTAGCAGATGGAGCTATTCATCTGGGTGGAGGATAAGGATGCAGAAGTGACAGGTGTGGGCTTGTTCTAGTATGTACTATGTCTACAGAAAATCTCCAAACTACTCTTTGACTAGTCACTATTGGGGCTCTTTAGACATTTAAATCCTTATTTTATAGCATCCTGGCCTTATGGTTGTCCAGCTATAAAGACCTCTGCTGTTAGGGAGCTTAAGTCTAATGGAAAATACAGAATACTCCACACTTAAATTATTGCAAGGAAACAGATTGAAGCAGGCTGAAGATTACTCTAGCTCCTTGTTGTAATGGCAGCTAAGACACAAAGGTCAGCCTTGGACAGCCATAGAGCTTCCCATTATATGTTTGTGCAGAAAAGTATGGTCCCTGCAGTCACATTGACCTTGATTCAAATTCCTTTAGTGTTCCCATCCAGCTGTGTGACTGTAGACCAGGCTCTCCTGCTTCTCACACCTCCCTGTCTTCCTCTATAAGAGTGGGGATGAGGAATAAGTGAAAAGGTTTGTATTAAAGGAATCTAAAAGGACCCAGAATAGTAACAATAGCCAGAGAGGAAATGATCATCTTGGATAGATCAATCCTGGTGCATAATGCTTCCTGAAGTTCAGGGACATGAGAAGAACACACTGTATCTCCTAAAAGAAAAATTTCTCTCCAACCAAAGATAAAAGGAATATTTTATTCTCATGAAATTGAGATCAAGACATAAGTAGCATCTGTTCTATCACATGTTTGTGTTCAATTGCTGAAGAATAATTGGAAAGTCCAAGTGATGAGAATAGTTCAGTCCAAGCAGGCTTAGTGGAGAGGGTAGTGCAGAGCAGACTAAATCCAGTAGGTGGTGTGAGATGGAATGGGAGAGACAGGCAGGTAAGACCCCAAGGGATGAGTTATGTGCTAGTTTATTTTTGTTTTCTTAGACCTTGACCGTTTTCTTGAACCTTGACCTCTGAGATCCTTCCTTGAGCCCATTTTCCTTGGCTTCATGTATTCATTCAAGAAGTAATTATTACATTTTAGGATGTAAATCAAGTCTTACCAAATTTAAAAACTTGATATAATTTCTTGTATCTTGTCAGGTTATACCACAACTCATCTGATCTTCTGTCATTAGCATCTAATGCATTAAACCTGTACTTAAGGTGGTCTCTGAACTCAAGTAGGATATACTCAAGGTCATACCTTGGCTCTTGTACACTTGTCTAATTTTCTTTACTTTCAGCTTGAACATGCATATGAGCAGTTGATGGGTTCAGTTACAACCAGCACCTGGTCTTGTTTGACATTTGAGATTGAGCTTTTCCATCATCTCTTTCCACAAATGTAGTCAATTTGGTCCCTGTATATTCCATCTGGTGAATTCTATGTGTACAGTTGCCATTTATGTTGGTGAAAAATGTATGTGCAATGAAAAGGTCATAGTCTGACAAAATTCTATCATGTGATCTCCAGCATCCTTTCTGTCACCAAGGCCATATTTTCCAACTACTGAGCCTTCTTCCTTATTTCCAACTTTTGCATTCCAGTCACCAGTAACTATCAGTATATCCTCATTGCATGTTCAGTCTATTTCAGATTTCAGAAGCTAGTAAAAATCTTCCCTATCTTGATTTGTGGCCTCAGTGGTGGTATGTAAATTTGAATAATAGTCATAGTAACTGGCCTCCAAGAACAGGTTTAATGCATTAGACACTGATGATAGAAGACCAGGTGGGTTGTGCATGACATCAAAGACATCATTCATGTAGAAAGAAAAAGGTTATTAAAAGGACAGGAAAAAAAAGAAAAAAAAAACAAATTACATGTCAAACGAGGTTCTGAAATTTACCCTTGAACATTGAGCAGCTAAAGTAAAAGGAAGACAAGATGAAGTTAAGGAATTAAACAGAAAACTGCAAAGGGAAGCTTGAGAAAACAAGATCAAATATTATAATGACATATGCAAAGAACTGGAGATAGAAAACCAAAAGGGAAGAACATGTTCTGTTTTTTCCCAAGCTTAAAAAACTGAAGAAAAAATTCAAAACTCAAGTGCCAATCATGAAGGGAAAATATTAAATGTCACAGGACACATCAAAAGAAGATGAAGGGAATATACAGAGTCATTATACCAAAAAGAATTGGGAGATGAACAACCATTTCTAGAGGTTGCATATGATCAGAAACCATTGGTACTGAAGAAAGAAGTGGAAGCTGCCTTGAAGGAATTGGCAAAACACAAGGCTCCAGGAATTGATGGAATACCATAGACATGTTACAACAAACAGATGCAGCACTGGAGGTGCTCACTTGTTTATACCAAGAAATTTGGAAAACAGCTACCTGGCAATCTGCATGGAAGAGATCCATATTTGTGCCTATTCCCAAGAAAGGGGATCCAATTGAAGGTGGAAGCTATCGAATGATATCATTAATACCACACACAAGAAAAATTTTGCTAAAGATCATTCAACAGCAACTGTAGCAGTACATAGATAGAGAACTGCTGAAACATCAAGCCAGATTCAGGAAAGGGTATGGAACCAGAGACGTCACTGCTGATATCAGATGGATATTAGCCAAAAGCAGAGAATACCAGAAAGATATCTATCTGTTTTATTGACTATGCAAAAGTATTTGACTGTGGGGATCATAATAAATTATGGATGACACTCCAAAGAATGGGAATACCAGGACATTTAATTGTACTTATGAAGAATCTGTGCATGGACCAGGAGGCAGTTGTTCAAACAGAACAAGGAAACATTGCCTGGTTTAAAGTTGAGAAAGGTGTGCATCAGAGCTCTATCCTTTCATGATAACTTGTCAATCTCTATGCTGAGCAAATAATCTGAGAAGCTGAACTCTATGAAGAAGAATGCAGCATCATGACTGGAGGAATACTCATTAACAATGTGTGTTATGCAGACAGCACAACTCTGCTGAAAGTGAAGATGATTTGAAACATTTAATGATGAAGATCAAAGAATACAGCCTGCAATATGAATTGTGCCTCAACATCAACAAAACAAAAATCCTTAGAACTGGGTCAATAAGCAACTTCACGATAAATGGAGAAAAGATTGAGGCTGTTCAAGATTTTGCCTTACTAGGTTCTACAATCAACACCCTTGGAATCAGCAGTCAAAAAATCAAAAGATGCATTGCATTGGGAAAAGCTGTTGCAAAAGACCTCTTTAAAGTGTTGAAAAGTAAAGATGTCACACTGAATATGACTCATGCAATGGTGTTTTCAGTCTCATCATATGGTTGTGAAAGCTAGACACTGAATAAAGAAGACAGAAGAATAATGGATGCCTTTGAATTATGGTGCTGGAGACAAATATTGACTATACCATGGACTGCAAAAAGAACCAACAGATCTGCCCTAAAGAAGTGTAGCCAGAGTGCTCTTTGGAAGCAAGAATGGCCAGACTGCATCTTACATATTTTGGACATGTAGTTGGGAGGGACCAATCCCTGGAGAAGGACATCATGTTTGGGATAGTGGCAGATCAACCAAAAAAAAGGGAAAACATTCAACTAAGTGGATTGACACAGTGGTTGCAACAATAAGCACAGAATCAGGTGGTGTTTCATTCTGTTGTATATAGGGTCACTACAAGTAGGCCTAGAATCAACAGGACCTAACAACAACAACAACATTAGGCCATAATGGGATATAACTAGAAATCAGTAGCAAGAGAAACTACAGAAATTATACAGATACATATTGATTGAACAATACATTCTTAAGAAATCAGGAAGAAATTAAAACATTCCTAGCATCAAATGAAAATGAAAACAACTTATCAGAACTTTGGGGATACAGCAAAGGCAGTTCTAGGAGGGAAGTTTATAGCTATGAGTGCTTACATTAAAAAGTCAGAGAGGACTCAAATAAATAATGTAATGATGCACCTAAAATCTTAGAAAAACAAGAACAAGCAAAACCCAAAATCAGCGGATCAGGACAGAAATTAATGAAATGGATACGAAATGAACTTTACAGAGAATAATGAAAAATTATTGAACAAAGAAGTGATAGATAAACAAGATTGAAAAACCCTTAATTGAACTAACCGAGAGAAATAGAGAGAAGACTAAATTTTAAAAATTAGAGATAAAAAGGGGGACATTACAACAGATACCAATGAAATCCAGAGGATCGTTAAGGAAAACTTTAAAAACTTATATTCCAAAAAACTGAAAAATCTAGGTGAAATGGATAGATTCCTAGATGCAAACAAACTATCAAAGTTAAATCAAGAGGATATAAACAACTTAAATAGATCTATAATGAACAATGAGATTGAGGCAGTTATAAAGGGTCTCCATACAAAGGAAAGCCCAGGACCAGATGAATTCACTGCCAAATTCTACCAAACCATTAAAGAGGAATTAACACCAATTCTCCTCAAACAATTCCATAAGATAGAAAGGGCATGAACACTACTGAACTTACTCTATCAAGCCAGTATTACCCTGATATCATAACCAGGTAAGGACACAACAAAAAGAAAACTACAGGTCAATTCTCCTGATGAGCATAGACGTAAAAGTTCTCAATAAATTATTTGCAAATCAACTTCCACAACACATTAAAAAGATCCTACACTATGATAAAGTTGGTTTCATTTCAGGGATGAAAGGATGGTTCAACATATACAAGTCAATAAATGTAATAGAGCACATAAATAGACTCAAAGGCAGAAATCACATAATCATCTCAGTAGATGCCCAAAAGCCCTTTAACAAACAATGTTCACTATCCATTCATGATAAAAAATGATGAATAGAAGGAACATACCTTATCATAATAAAGGCAATGTATGAACATCATACTAAATGGAGGAAAATTGAAAGCATTTTCTCTACAATCAGGAATGAAATAAGAATGTCCACTCCCTCCACTCTTATTCAATGTAGTAATTGAATTATTAGCCAGAGCAATAAAGCAAGATAAAGAAATATAAGGGATCCACACAGGAAAGGAAGAAGTCATATTATCCCTATTTTCAGATGATATGATCCTATCTTAAGAGATTCTAAAGACTACACCAGAAAACTTTTAGAACTGATGAACATTTTCAGCAAAGTAGCAGGATACAAAATCAACATACAAAAATAAGAAAATTTTCTATATGTCCATAAAGACCAGGATGAGATAGAAATCAGGAAAACAATCCCACTAACAATATCTTCAAAAAGAACAAAATATCTAGGAATAAACCTAACCAAGGAGGTAAAAGGCTGGTACAATGAAAACTCAAAACCCTGAAGAAAGAAATAAGACACTAGAAGATGGAAAGACTTCCCATGCTCATGAATAGGAAAAATTAATATTGTGAAAATGGCTATATTACTGAAGCAATGTGCAGATTCAATGCAAACCCCATCAGAATTCCATGATATTTTTCACAGAAATAGAATAAACAATCCTAAAATTCATATGAAAGCACAAAATACCCTAAATCATCAAAGCAATCCTAAGCAGAAAGAGCACTTGAGGGACATATCACGATACCTGATTTCAAATTATACTGCAGTGCCGTAGTAACAAAAACACAATAGTACTGGCACAAAAACATACATATAGACCAATGATAGAATAGAGCACTCAGAAACAAACCCATGCAGCTAGAGCCATCTCATGTTTGACAAAGATGACAAAAACAAACATTAGAGAAAAGACAACCTCTTCAACAAATGATGCTGGGAAAACTGTATATTCACATGTTGTTGTTGTTATTAGGTGCCGTTGAGTCAGTATCTGACTCATAGCGACCCTCATAGGGTTTTCAATGGCTGACTGTTTCAGGATTGCCTTGGGAGTGGATTGCCAGGTCCATCTCCCATTTTTGCAGTGCTGGGAATAAGGTCCCCACAGTGCAAGAGTAGCAATGATGGCAATTCTGATATCCCAAAGAGAAGTCATAAAATGCTGTCCTTAAGTGAAAAGGTAAAAATTTATCCCTAAGTATGTGTGCACAGAAAAGAACATAGTATATAAAGGGTTCAATATGATCCATGATTTCAAGCATCTGCTGTGGATCTTGGAACATATCCCCCACAGATATGGGGTTACTACCATACATTCATTCTCAAAAGAGCTTATATAAGCAGCCCCTTTCCTAAGACATAGACTCTCTAATTGCCCCATAGTAATATTAGTTAAAAAATTATCTAATATCTACGTCAGTGACATATGTTGTTGTTGTTGTTAGGTGCTGTCGAGTCAGTATCCAACTCATAGCGACCCTCATAGGGTTTTCAATGGCTGACTGTTTCAGGATTGCCTTGGGAGTGGATTGCCAAGCCCTTCTCCCATTTTTGTGGTGCTGGGAATTAAACTCGGGACCTCAGAGACTGCAGCGCAGTGCTCTACCAACTGAGCTAAATCTCAGCCCCAGTGACATATAAGAAAAGGCTATTGTCCCATACTTTGGATGGGGATTGCAAGGGACTGTTCAAGTAGAACTCATGCCAGTATCTTGAAGAAAA
This sequence comes from Pedetes capensis, assembly GCA_007922755.1. Classification (NCBI taxonomy): domain Eukaryota; kingdom Metazoa; phylum Chordata; class Mammalia; order Rodentia; family Pedetidae; genus Pedetes; species Pedetes capensis. The sequence continues at coordinate 8,099 of VMDO01002465.1, forward strand.
AAGAGAAAAGAAATGCTTTTTATTATCCTTTGGCAATAATCACACCCTCTAGGAAAATGGATTTGATCCCTATTGAAATATGTCTTCCTCACTATGCTCTGCAAAATATGGAAGCCAGAAACTACTGCAGTGTTACCCCACCGCATTAAACTAGTTCTCAAAGCAGTTACAGTCTAAGTATGAAAGGAAACAGATTTTGTCAGTTCCCATCTCTCACCATCCCTGTATCTGTCAAGACTCTACAGGTTACTAGGGGCTGATGCTCAGGGGAGAATTAGCCACTGGGTTTGTGGATTACCTCCTAGAATTAAGATCAGTGGTAGAAATAGGTGTTGTATGAAGGTCAATTTCTAGGTACATCGTGCACCAGCTCTTTAACCGGCAGCCAGGAACAGCACTACTGATTTGTACCAAGGCCCCTGGAGTTACTCAGCTGTATTAAACTATTAGGAGGAAGAATGAAAATCGAAATAGATCGCATCCATTTGAGGTGGGCTGCTTGAAATGCGTTCACTGGGAGTGTTAAATTCAATATAGATGACAAGGTCAGCTGAGATCCACCGTCTTATTCCAAGCAGATTAACATTCAGGTGCCCACCACAGGATATTACTGCACACTTCATTAGATTATGCTTCTAATCTGAAACAATAACTGTTAAATTCCAAACTACATCTGAGACTTGGAGATCATTCCTCAGAGATATCTTAACCTTGGGATGGGGAGCTGAATGGGAATTGATTTGTCATCTTTTAAAACTTGCTGAAGCTAAGAGTTTACAAATTGACACTCAGATGACATATTTTGAATTCCTCAGTGATTTCAACTTAGCTAGAGACTTGAATAGTTCTGTGTCTGGCCCAAATTACTGCAGGCCTTTAAAATATTACACTGGAATCACACATTTAGGATGCTGCCCTCAGCGTGGAAGGTTGTTTACATTAAAATGGTGCCTGCCTTGTGACCCTATGGCCAAATTTATCATCAGCTAACTTTGGCCAAAATTCATTTTTACCTGCACCATTTTGAGGTTATGAAGTTTAACCTCACCAGTGAGAATATGACCACAAATTTTCAATACTTTCAGTTCTGCATTTCAACTTCATCTTTTTTGCTGCCTTGTTCTTACAGGCTAGGGGGTTATGTTCCTTGATTAATCTTGTGCTTTCATAAAGTGACAACATTTCACCCAGGCATTATTTTTCACCTCCCTGCTCTTAAAGATATCATCTGTTTTCCAGACAAAAGAAATATTTTCATTATGATACACAGCACTCAGGCTTTGCCTCAAAGGATACATTTGTTCATTTAATATTAGCTGAGTACCTATTATGTATCAAGTAGTGTTTTAGAAACTTGGGCTACAGTGATAATACAAGGAGATCTTCAGAACTCACATGGTGCTAAAGATGAGAGAGAAGAAAATAAATAAAAACACCTAATTTCAGAGTGAATGAGGAAATAATGTTAGGAAATAGAGCTGGCAATTAGACAAGGTAATCACTGAATGTCTTTCTAAGAGATCGAATTTATGCAGATATCTGAAAATATTTGAGGAGAGAATATTCCAGACAGATGGAACAGCACGTGCAGGTCACTAGGGTCAAGAAAAAACTTGGTTGGTTAGAAAAAGAATCTAATGCAAAAAGACAAGGAACTAGAGATGGGCCAGGGAGGGATTATATGGCCCATTCTTGGCCCAGGTGGAAAGGCTGGGTTTTATTATGTGCATGATGGAAAATTGTCCCAGGACTTTAGTAGGAGAAGGTCATGACCTGGCTTAATCTATTTGTTTATTCATTCTTATTATTACATAATTAGCATACAGTATGTTAGTTTCATTGTAGGATTTTTGTAACGTTGTATCATGTACTTTGTGCTTCTCTCCCTCAATACCCTCATGTTGCTCCTATACTCCCACAAATTCCCCTCCCCCTCCAGATACATCCCCTTGTATTCTGCAATCTTACATATGTACATATATATGTTTTTCTTTTAAGATAAATGTAGCTTGTGCATATGAATGAAAATGTATTTTTTCTGAGTCTGGCATATTTCACTTAAAATGATCATCTTCAGTTCATCTATTTTCCTATAAATGGCATAATTTCATTCTTCCTTATAGCTGAATAATACTCCATTGTGTATATATATATACCACATTTTTAAAATCCATTCTTCTTTTGAGGGGCATCTGGGCTGATACCATGTCTTTATAATTGTGTACAGTGCTGTGATGAACATGGAAGTACAAGTGTCCCTATGGTGTAATGATTTAGATTCCTTTGGAATATATGCTCAGGAGTGGTAATATTTCTACTTTTAGTTTTCTGAGGAAACTCCATTCTGATTTCCTTAATGACTGTATAAGTTTACAGTCCCACCAGCCATGTATAGGAATTCTTTTCACCCACATCCTCAACAGTATTTATTATTGTTTGTTCAGTTGATACTAGCCATTCTGGCTGTAGTATTGATTTGCATTTCCCTGATGGCTAAGTATGTTGAATATTTTTTCAAATATTTATTAGCCATTTGTATTACTTCTTTTGAGAACTGTCTGTTCAATTCAAATACCTATTTATTGATTGGATTATTTGGGGGGTTTTGCATTTAATTTTTTTTGAGTTCTTTATGTATCCTAGATATTAATTTCCTGCCAGATATACAGTTGGCAAAGATTTTCTCCCATTCTGTGTGCTGTCTCTCTACTCTATTGATTGTTTCTTTTGCTGTGCAGAAGCTTTTAATTTCATACATTCCTTTTGGTCAATTATTGCTTTTATTTCCTGGGCTACTGGAATCTTTTTAAGAAAGTTCTTGCTTGTGCCTGTGTGTTAAAGTAGGGACAGTTTCTTCTAGTAGTTTCAAAGTTTCCTGTTTTACATTAACAGCTTTGATCCATTTTTTATTGATTTTTATATGGGGTGAGAGATATGAATCTACTTTCATCCCTCTACATGTGGATATTCAGATTTCCCAGCACCAGTTGTTGAAGAGGTTGTCTTTTCTCCCATGTATTTTTTTGGCACCTCTGTCAAACATAAGATGGCTCTAGCTGCATGGGTTTACTTTTGGGTGCCCTGTTCTATCCCATTGGTCTACAAGTCTGTTTTTGTGGTAGTAGCAAGCTGTTTTTGTTACTGTGGCCCTATAATATAATTTGATGTCAGGTCTTATGATGCCTCCTGTGTTGTTCTTTCTTCTCAAGATTGCTTTGGCTATTTGGGACCTGTTGTACTTCCATATGAATTTTAGGATTTTTTCCTATTTCTGAGATGTATGTAATTGCAATTTTGATTCAAACAGAAAATCAATGAAGAAAGCTGGGAGGTAAAGAACACCATAGACCAATTGGACTTCACAGACATTGGCAGAATATTCTATCCAGTAGATGCAGAACACATTCTTCTTGGTGCCATATGCAACTTTCTTCTAAAATAGACCACAGATTAGGTCACAAAACAGTCTTAATAAATATGAGAAAACTGAAATCACTTCTTGTATTTTACCAGATCACAATGGAATAGAACTAGAAATTAATAGCAAGAAAAACTACAAAACTGTTACAAATACATGGAGAATGAAAAATATACCTTTGAAGGACCAAGAGTCATCAAAAAATCAAGGAGGAAATTTTTAAATTCCCTGAAGCAAATGAAAATAAAAACACAATCTGCCAGAACCTTTGGGATATAGCAAAGGCAGTTCTATGAGAGAAATGTATAGCTATGAGTACTTACATTTAAAAAATCAGAGAAAGCTCAAATAAATGACTTGATGATATATCTCAAGGCAATAGAAAAACAAGTCAAACCCAAAATTACTAGTAGAGGAAAAGAAATAGCAGCAATAAAGATCAGGATTTAATCATTTTAAAGGTTAAATTTTGTCTGACTGATTGGTAATGAATATATATATATGTATACATATATACATATATATGTTGTTGTCATTGTTGTTGTTGTTGTTGTTGTTTGCCTAAAATATAATAGCTTGAGAGAATTGTGCTATGGTCATTAGATAATTCTGAGTTCAAATTTCAGCTCTACCACATACTAGCTCACCTTGTATGAATTATTTAATTTCTGGCTTTAAAATTCATAATGGCAAAAATGATGTATAATACCTGCCTCCTTAAATAACATACTAAATGACATCCTAAGTCCACAATATATATTATTTATTCATTGGTTCACTCATATCATGAATGCCAATAACTTTTTGTTGTTGTTGTTGTTGTTGGGTGCCACTGAGTCAGTGTCCAACTCATAGCTACCCTATGTACAACAAGTGAAACTCTATTGTCAGTGCTTCTCTGCTATTCATATGAGTTTCAAAGACTGATTGTTTTTTGAGGGGGAGTGGGGTGCTGGGTCCTTCTCCCAAGCCCACAGCACCTGATGTTCCAAGGTGGTCTCGCATCCAAGTACTAACCAGGCCCAACCCTGCTTAGCTTCTGAGATCTGATAGGATTAGATGCCACAATGGTATGGCTGCTGGTAACTATTTTTTTTGCTGTACATTATTGTATATTAGTTTAGAGCATTTAATTTCCTCTCATTAATCCTTCCTACCTTTTCAACATGAAAAGTTTTAATGCTTGCCATTTCTCAGGTATTTTTGTGCTTTCTCAAATCCCCAAGCCATCCTGAGAACCTGGGACAAGCTCATACATTCTAGATTCTCACTCAGGAAAAACTGACCCTCTGTCCCCACAGTATTTGAACAATAAGGTGTTTTGGTACTAAGTTAGTCATTTTCTACTTTTAAAGTACTAGAAGTTGTGACCCCACATTAAATCAATGAAGAGATTGAAAACAACAATAACCAAGTCTAGTAATCACAGTACAATTCTAATACAATGGGATAATACTTCATACTGTCTATTAAAATAACCATAGTTTTTATATTCTTTGTGGATCATCCTTCAAGCCAGTGCAGACTGTTTTGGAAAAATAATTTAACCTCCTGTCTGAGCTCTCTAATATACCTACCAGGCAAAGTTCTAGAATAGTTTAAGAGCCCCATGCTTTGCTCTTGATATTGACTTCACATCATGATAGGCCTATTCCTACTATCAGCCAATTTTCTCTATAGGGCTTCATAATCTCACTTAGCACAACCTTCTATCCTGTAGAAGTCATTATAATAGTATGTACTCTAAGTTATAGCAAAAAAATAATTATACACGCTGATCAAAATGTGAAGGCAGATATGTGAAGGATTCCTCGTGGCACATAATCATACTGTAACATCCCTTTTGGGATCCACTAAAATAAGGAATGTCACTGAACTCCTGATTTTTATTTCAAATGACAATAATTGCTCCTGAGATGGTACCCCATGGACTTTGATATTGCCATTGCACCAAACTCCCAGCTTAGCATTTGTTCAAAATTTTGTGAAGTCAAAAAAGTTCTGATATTTCCATAAAAGCTGTCTATGTCCCAAGTCACTGTGTAGACAGGTATTCTACTTAAAAAATGTTTTCATAGGATGATACTTCTTATAAATTTGGACTAGTCAACATATTCCAAATTTCTCATGGCAACTCAGAGCATGACAAAATAAAGTATGAAGTTGAGAGGTACTGTGAACGTTGCTTCTGGATGCTACTTTTTTCCCCCAGAGACATCCCTGAAAACATGTCCAGCTGATATTCCCAGAAGTAACTGTGAGATGAACAAAAAATAAAAATGCAATACAGAAGTAGGGAGCTGCAAGCACTTAGCAGCCATGTTGTAAAAGAACTTTCCATATTCTTCCCAAGTTATCTTGAAAAGACTTTCTTATGGCATGTTTCAGAGTCATCCTCCTTTGTTCATCTTTTGGATATACCCCCTGAGAGTTGTTCTAATATTAGTAGGAAGAAAAGTATTCATTGAGAAATTACTGTAGTAAGTGGGTTTTGGTGGTGGTGGTGGTGGTGGTGCTGTGTGTGTGTGTGTGTGTGTGTGTGTGTGGTACTGGGGGTTGAACCCAGGGCCTCACGCTTGCATGCTGTGCAAGTGCTGGACCACTGAGCTGCACCCCCAGCCCATTTTCTACTTTTTGAGAGAGGGTCTCGCTAAGTTATGCAGACTGCCTCTGGTCTCGAACTAGTGATCCTCCTGCCTCCACCTCCGGAGCCACTGGGATTATAGGCATGCGCCACTGCACCTGGTGCTGTAGTAAGTGTTTTACCTACCATATCTTACTGTTTTGTTTTTCTTCAACAAATCTATTAAATAGAAACTCTTAGTAGATTTGTTTTATCAGTACAGAAAGTGAACCGTGGAGAGGTAAGGAAACATCCCAAGTTCTCAGTGCTTTATTTTGGAGATAAACCCTAGAAATCAAAAAGGATTAGGGTTTCCACAGTTTGATGGTGAATTTTTATTCCACATTTACCTATGTGTCATGTGTTGGCTCTGGGGAAGTCAGTTGTGGCCACCAGAGACCAGACCTGGTAACAAACGTAGAATGGACTACTTTGTCCATTTATCCTCCAAAATCCTTGCTCCCGTGGTGCATTTGGTCTTTATCCCTGGTCCCTGTTCTTTAGCCCTCTACAGTAGAATAATATATTTTCATTTTAGCCATGACCTTGTGGCAGTTGGAATGTATTTTTCAGCCCTTGAGTTTGTGTTTAGCTGTGTGACCTATTTTGAAAATGGGTATTTGGTTAGTGAACATGATATAAATATAAACTGGAATTGTGCTTTCATGTGTGGGCTTGCATGCTTGCATGAAAAAAAAAAAAAAAACATGCTCCAGGTAGCTACTACCCTCTTGTGGTGGGCCACAAAACAATCTGAGTCTGACCCAAAGCCTAGAGCCAAGCATAGCTGACCCACATGTACAAGTAAACCTGCCCAGATGACCACAGCTATAGATAAGCTAAACCTTTGACCCAAAGGCATGAGAATAAGTGATTGTTACTTTAATCTACTGAGCTTGAGGGTCATTTGTTATATGGCATTACCATGGCCAGAGCTGACTAACACACTACCACAAACACAAACTAGAAGTTCTTTTTTCTCTTTCTGTGCAAATTCTTAGGCTGAGTCCCAGAATTTTCCTTCTCAACCTGTTGGGTCACCCTAAGCACAGTATCAGCAGTTCTTCTACTTGCCAGTCTGTACTATTTAAGTGCAATGATTCTTGGTAAAAAATCATTTAGTTGGAAAGGAAATGGTACACAGGTTAAAGTCAATGTATAAAGCAGAAATTATGACTGATCAAAAATACCCTTGAAAAGCTTGAAAATTACACCCAAAATTCAAGTTCATGACTGTATACAGCTCCGTAATTGTATGTTCCTCAAAGCTTCAGAAACTCAAAGGCAGAAACAAAAGAAAAGTCTGTATGTCAATGCCTGGACATTCAAACCCTTCATCATTTAATGTAACTAAAAAATCCCTAGCAGCAAATGAGAAATATGTTACAAAACACTAAAATATACTTGCTTAGAGTTTGTGCTATTTTTTCATTATGTATCCTTAATTTCATCCTCCTTGAGGAATTCATGGAGTAGAATCTGAGTGTAAGGGTGAAGCTGGGAAAAGGTCAGGCCTGAATTCAGGTTGCAAATTAAATGTATGCATGCCCCATCTCTACCATAATTTCTCTTTTACCTGCTAAACCCAGAGAATTTAAATAATAAAATAATTATCTTTCATATGCCATCTGCACTGATATTGTACTCAGTGCTCCATCCAGATCCTGGACAGGAGGTTAGATGTGTAAACATAGTAAAAAGATACTTTGAGGGTGTTAAACTACCTCATCCTACAGAATAACGTCTTCACACATTTAGAAGGACAACTATAATTAATTAATTAACTTAATTACCTGTCTCTCACAAGCCTTTATGAGAAGTTTAAAATTGGGTTCAGATTTGGTGACACCAGCATAGGATGCTTTCCCCTTCTGAGGCAGTTAGACAGTGCAGTAATCTTTTCCTTAAAGCCATCCTTATTCCATTTCAAGGACCGTTTACTGAGGTTATGTCCTTCATATTGGGTGGAGGGAGATGTTAAATCCTTTTCTTTAGTAAAGGACTGGTAAAAGCAGATGGTAGTATGTGCATGTGTTTGTATGTGCAGGTGTGTGTCTGCATGAGCTTGGTATGCAAGTGTGATGGACATTCTATGGCTGATGTTGGCATGTAGAAAGTTCTTTGTTCAAAATTATCTTGACTGTTTCCTGGTTTGTGGAATGCAGACATCTTGGAAGATTTGATGTAGATCATTAAATGGCCTAGGGCAAGCCAATTAACCAATAGAACCTAAGAGAGCTTTCCAATGGAAAGTCTCCAGCAATGTCCAGAACGGACTAGGGGAACAAATCTTCCAAAGGAAAAACCAGTCTTCACATTTATATCCCTGTCACCTACTTCATCTCATTTGAACCTTCCACAAGCTGGGAGGAAGGTAGAGTTGGCCTTATTATCACTTTGCAGTTGAGGGAATTAAGTCTCAGAGAGGTTAAGTCTCACATCAGTGCCATAGTTAGAATCTGAAACCAGGCTTTCCAAGGTTCTTTCTACTAGACCATAGCAAACTATTGGGACCATCATTTTTGTTGGCCAGGAAGATATTTACTTGTTCCAAAATCATTTTGTTGTCTGGAACACAACTAGTTAGAATTTCACTATTGGATAAAGTTTAGAATTCAGATATCTCTTCTTCCAGTATTCTGCCTTTCAAAGCACAAATCAAAAGTCACTTCCACAATGAAGCCTTTCTTGAGTACATCTCTTCCACAGATATAATTTGTCTGTGCCTTAAATACCCAATAGACTTTGTATTTCTTCTTTGGGCAAACATGTACCCAGTGTTCATTCCCCTACTACTAGATTACAACCATCATGGGATGCTCTGTGCCTACCTATCCTTTCACTTTCCTCTTGCCCACATATCACCACTCATTCATTTCAGCTTTATTTAAAAAGAAAAACCCAAGCTCTCTCTCTTAGCAGAAAGAAGCCACTCCAACAGCCCTGAGCCAACTCTATCTTGCCTTAAATATGCCCTGGAAATCAAGAGTAACAAAAATATTAACAAGGCTACCACAAAGACATCCTTGAGATACTCTGTAGCATGATGAAATAGAAAGACTAAAGACTGAGATGAATACAGGTTCAAGTTCTATCCTCTCACACTCCAGTTAAGTAACTTTGGGCAGATCACTGAGCCCCTCTTTCTCTCCATTTCCTCATCTGTAATAATCTCACAAAGCTTTTGTAAAGAATAAATGAGTCAACATATATAATGAGACTTGTATGCCTAGCACACTGTCGGTGCTCAGTTAAGTAGTAGGTGCTTTATCATTCCTAGTGTTCATACTCTTTTTGCAGCTATTCTTAAAAGTAAAATATCTATTCCTGAGGAAATAGCTTTGTCTACCATGCCCTTTTTACTCATAGCCATCTTTATCTTCTCTCCCTTCCAGCCCACTCCATGGGGCCACCAGCAGGTTTCCTGGTGCTATATATAAAAGTGGGTATTGGAGCCAGAGTGTTAATTTAGCCCAGCCTTTGTTCCAGCCTTCCCACTGGCCTGCCTTCTAGATGGATGAACTGAAGCAGAAATAAGAAGGCAATGTTCTTTGTTCATATCACACACCTAAGGGAATTTTTTTAGTCTTCTGAGAACATTGAACCCTACCTTGAGCTCAAAGTAACTCTCAATGAGAGATATCATTCATGGGAAACACGGGAAGTCTCCGGAACTTCAAAGCCAAACTGAACCACAGCGGGTTCCCCCTGCAATTCCTTCAAGAATAGGAAATCAGCAGTTGACAAACTAGAATGGTAGGGTGGCTGGGGTGGGGTGGAGGGTGAACAACTACTCTGGCATTTAAAGAATGTTGACAGGTTGAAATCAAACAATTGTTAAGGGAAATGCCAACCTTAAATGAGTGTTCTGCAGCCAAAGCAACTTTTCATACTTTACAGTACTTGTCAATCTCATCCGAGACCTGCAAGCTCATAGTAAGAGACTGTTGCCTGGGAATTGAAAGTGTTAAAGATGATGAATAAAGTTATATTACTGGGAAGTATGAGGCAAGACTGAGTTGATTTTCCCTAGTTTAGTTTATTTTGTAGGTGGGTTAAGAATGGATTGCTGGCTCTCAACTGCAGCTTATTATCTGGCTGGTTATTCAGAAGTTGCTATTTTGGACTCCCTCAGTGTTTCTGGCTTTCTGATGGGAAGTTTAATAGCTAATTCAATGGCATACTCACTCATTTCTTTTTCAGCTTAACTTTCTGCTGTTTTAATGTATGCTGAGTAATTTGGAGATGTATCCTCATTTTAACAAATAATGCTAGATAAAAGGCCATGCTTAGCCCAGAACACAGGAAATCATTGGTTTTTTATCATGTAAATTGAGATCCTAATGAGTATATGAATTAGGATTGGAACAGAGCTACATAGCTTTCATACTTATTTCACATGCCTGATATCATTTAATCTTCTAAGGGAAAAAAGTATTAATGCTTTACAAAACAGTGTTTTAGTTTCTGCTAAGTGCCAGGCAATGTTTTCAGTGCTTAGTTTGCAATTCTACTTAGTATCATTTATGTCTTCATTTTCAGGTCAGAAATATGTTTCAGGAACATTGAATGATATGGCTAAGGTCACAGCATGATCGGAAGTCCCTGTTCCTCTGATTCCAAATCATGTTCATTTCTACCAAGTAAACTTGTAGTTGAATGAGGCTGTAGCAATCACATAATGCAATGCTTTTACCTTACACATGAGAAAAATGAGCATTCTTCCCAAGGTTACGGTTTATAAATAATGAAATAGAGATGGGAACTCAAGTTCTCTAACACCTGGTGTATTTCTGTTATCCAAAGCATAGCTTAAGATTTACTGTGTATCTTAGACCTTCTCTAAAGCCCACTTTCTTCTCTAAGGAACATGCTGAAAATTCCTTATCCAGTTATATTCTCTAAGGGCACCTGATCTTAGAATATAGAGGAAAACAAAGCATCAGTGATTATTGATAATACTGATAAACATTCATAGGAGGCATCATCATGTGATACCCCAATATAGATGTCAATGACTAATGGATTGAATTCACCCATGTGTATATGTGTTTAAGAGACCTCCATAAAAATAAATATCTACAAGCCCCTTAATGGGGGTGCCTGGAACATAGAAGCAACTTAGCATGTTAGGAAGGGGAGGGAAGAAGAGAAGGAAGAAGTGAAGGAGTTTTTTTTCATTCACTTTTGTATCTCCAGTGTTCAGTATGTCAGAAGTACTTAGTAAATAATTGTCAAATGAGTGAATGACATCTTCTGACCAAATTAGTTTCCAAGTTGATTTTAGGTGCTTTAACCAGTACAGAAACTTCTTGGTGAACCTGATCGACATGACCCAGTTGACAGCTCCTTCTGTTCCCTTGGCTAATGTTTCTGCTTCCCTCCCACCTACAATCATAGTCAACCTATCAAAATGCCAATTCATGGATTTCCCACTGAATATGGAGAAAAATTCAGACTCTATAATAGGTCCTACAGGATGCTTGAAAGTGAGTTTCCTCTACCGACTTGCCCAGATACATCTTGTTCCTCTTTCCCTCTCCCTCATGACCCTCTGGCTATGTGAGCCTGCCATGGAGTGTAGACAATACCAAGTTCTTTCCTGCATCTGGCCCTTTGCATACACTAGTCTCTCTTTCTAGACTAGTCTTTCATTCTCTTTTCTTAGCAAACTCCTCTACAGCCTTCAATGTCTTCAGAAAAATGATTATCCTCAGAGAAGCTCTCTCTGATTCCATTCCCATCCAAGTCTCTTTTTATTGCCTCCTGATAGTCCATCTACCCTTCATAGCATTAATATTGATCTACCATCACATTATTTATTTGTATAATTACATATATAATACGCTCCATGGAAGGAGGTGCTGTGTCTGGTATTTTCACCTTTTTGGTACATGGTCATGGCTTAATAAATATTTACTAGATGTATACATTAGTGGCCTCTAGTGAATCCTTTGAAATCTACTTATGGGTTTTAGAGTTTTGTTTGTTTCTTTGTTTTGTTTTGTGTTTTGCAATAGTGAAGGTTGAACCCAGGGATTTGTGCATGCAGGCATGTGTTCTACCACTGAGCTGTATCTATTTATTTATTTATTTGGAGACAGCACCTCTTTAAACTGTACAGGCTGCTTCTGACCTCAGATTTGCAATCCTCCTGCCTCAGCCTCACAACCACTGGGAATTAGAGGTGTGCACCACAGCCCCTGGCTAAAATTTGTTATTGATGTGTTAGTTCTTACCTGCTTTTAGTTCTCTGGAAATCAGGCACTTTTCTTATTTATTTTTGTCATTCCCACAGCACATTGTGTGGTCCTTAACACAAAACAACCTCCAATAGTGTTTATGGAGGAACTGTCCCATAAAAGGCCTGCAGCCATAGCACTGTGGCTTCCGATCCCATCAGATCTTGGAAGCTAAGCATGGTCAGGCCTGGTTAGTACTTGGATGGGAGACCGCCTGGGAATACTGTAGGCTGGGAGAAGGACAAGGCAACCCTGTCCCAGAAATCAATCTGAAAACCCTATGAACAGCAGAGAAGCCCTGACAGTAATGTTTTACCTGTTGTAGGTAGGATTGCTATGAGTCAGATACCGACTCCATGGCACCTAACAACAACAACAACATCCCATAAAAGACTACAACTTAGAATTGTTACTGACACTAAAGAACAGATATTTGACAAAGGCTGCTACATTCCTCAACCCAGCTAGAATAATTCTCTGTCTCCCTGACTGCCTGCCTCATTAAACAGGCTAATCAGTGTCTGTAGCTTTGTTTACTTTCCATTTGTGGTGGTGAGTATTATTCTAATCCAGGCAACATTAGTTTGGAAAAGCTCTCACTACTGACCTTATAGAGTCTCCAAACATATTGCCAGCCTACCTGATGATAACCATAGAGACTGGATGTCGTAAGATACTTAAAATAAACATAAATCAGAGAAAAAGAGAATCTAAGTGGCAGTGGCAACCTTGTGGCCACCAGCCTCTTCCTCTGGAGGGTAAGCACGTCACAGCCTAGAAATTTTAGTAGGATTGTTGGTAGGAATAGTGGTAACATCCTGAAGGTTTCAGAGTAGTAGCTGTACCAGGAGACCCTACTTGCCTCCCCAATCGACCTTCCACAGAGAAAGCATGATGGAGTTGCACATGCAAAGAGTAGAAGCTAAAGAAAGAAGTGATGGGGATTTGTGCCTGTTACCATGCCAGAGAACTGTGCTCTCTAGAAAGCTGTGCTGCAGCACTGTAGCTTGGGGCCATCCCTCAGTGCAATCCCCAGACCAGCATCTACATCACCTGAGAACCCATTAGAAATTCAGAATCTCTGGCCTACAAACCTATGAGTCAGAATCTATATTTTAACAAGATCTCCCAAAGGATTGTATGCACACTTATCTTGGAAGGGAGATCAAGAAGAGAGCAGAGCAGAGAGAGAGAGCTGCAGCCAACTGTTGTGTCTAATGAATCACATATGCCACCTCCTCCCCACAGTCAGTGCCACTAAGAACCATTAGGTTGGCAGGATGCTAGAGGATATTATCTTCCCACATAGTATACAGCATGCCATGAGAACCAAGCCAAATCCTAGTCCCAGGCTGACACAGACAAAAAGAATTTTGTAAATTCCAAAATGATAAGTCACCAACCTGCTTCTACAGATTCCTTCAGCCAAAGACTATAGATGCCCATGTCTCTGTGAAAGAATGGGAGGGAGGGGGAATATTGAGGTAACTCTACATTTAACATTTCAAATATATAAGAAATAATAAAATTTCCCAACAATGAAACTTCAAAAACATAAATTCTCAGACAAGAGAAAATATTTTTATCCACTATTTACACATATAACTTTGTTTGCAGTGGGCTGTCACTGGGTCTCAGAGTCAAAGTTATGAATAAAGGTGAAAATCAAAATCAGTTATCTGGATGGGATAAAGAAACAAGGAAATTCACTATGCCATTATTTTGCTGTTAGAAGGGATCTATTTTTGTAGACCTGAGATGAATATTAGGAGAAAGATTGGACATTTAGATTTTGATTTGGCTCATCCAAAATCTATTTTAAGATTGTACTTGAGCAGTTTTGATATAATATCCCAAAACCATATATTTAATCTCTTAATTTCTATTGACCAACCCACTAGGAAATTTGCCCTAAAGTATGCTAGAATCTGACCAGTAACATTCAAATTTTCATTTTTGATGGGGGTAGAAACAAAGAGGAAATAAAGAGAAGTGATAATTTCTGTATGAAATGCAGAGCTATCCTCTTGCAGGCAAGCTTATAAGGGAAGTAAGTCCCAAAAGGCATTGTAGAGCATTTCTGTGTGTATGGGAATGAAGAATTATTCATGAGGCTGAGGGGTAGGGGAGCATCCGTTCATTTTAGACCACTGAGAACTTCTTCAGAGTCCTCATAACAGCTCTCTCTGCTCCCCACGCAGAGGAGAAAATAGTGCCTTTTAAATATATCTTCAGAGAGGAGCAAATCTTGATCACTTTCCCAATGTACTTTTTCCTAATATAGGGAGAAGCTGCTCAGGAAGCATCTGCCCCCTACGCTCACGTACACATGAAGGATTCTTCCACCTAAGTCTATACATCCCTAATATCCTAATAAGAATAATTTCATCTTCTGTTCAGATTTTTGAGACAGGGTCTCAAGTGCTGACTTGGAACCCTAAGGAGCAATAACCACATTGGACATGGAGTTGTTCTTCTTTCAACTCACCTCTGAGATATTTAAGTCCTTCAAAAAAAAAAAAAGACAAACAATAAAAGAATTTTGGAGGATTTTAATATCATGGTATTGCCAGTATATAGGCAACTTTGTAAATAAGAAAATTACCTACTTATAAGAAATCTGATTTTTATAATAGATTTAAATATCTTCTGCCACACAATCCCAACTGTCTGATATATTGGTTGGTCAGTCTATACTAGGATTAAGATTACCTTAACAAAAGCTGTGGGGTTTTGTTACTTAGAAAAAAAATTTATGCTTATGCAGTGATCAGATATATGTATTCTAAGATGATTGTCAAAATGAGGTTCCAAAGTAGGCAGAGAAAATGTAATTGATTTTGTTTACAAAGGAGGAAATTGTGGCTTAGTGAGATTGACTTTCCAGAGTACTGTATCTGAAATTTTTCCTGACTTCCATGCCTATTTTATTGCATTGTACAAAACTGCCTCAATCTGCTTCTAGGTGAAGAGACTTTCTCTGAATTCCATATCTTGTGTTGATGTGAACCACAATAACCAAAGGAGTACTCAGTGAATGTAAAGTTTTACAAAAGGTAAAAAATTACAGATTTGTAAATTATCTTCTATATTTTATTTGTATTTACTTAGTGACAAGTAAGAGAGTTTTTGAAACGGTGTGCACAGATGTTATCAGAAGGAATGAGGCCAGAGGACCACGTAAGACCAGGCTCTTGGGCGGTGTGGCTGCTCTCCAAGGTGCTGATTTTGGATACTCACTGATGTCTTTCTTTAAACGCATATCAAGCTCTTAGTTCTTGTGGAGTGTAGCACTATAATCTGTTTACATACAAGAATTTTATAACTATGTTCCCAAAATTTACTATGGGGCAGAGAAATAGATCGTAAACAACCTTTTTCCCCAACGTGGTATATAAAGTTCCTGAGTAAATATAGGATGACTTCAAAGAAAGGAAATACAGGGTTTTAGAAAATATATAGTATTTGTACGTGGGAATTGAAGCATTTCATATGAGAAAAACAGTGCCCTCCAAAGGCATGGAGATGGGAAATATTTTGCGGAATATTATTTATATGAAGAGTCAAATAAAATATGATACATAGTCAAAGATGTGGGTAAGAAGTGAATTTATCCAGAACTATTTATGACACTTTGAACTTTCCAGTAATGCCATATTTGGTGAATGAGTTTTGCAATGGGCTATTTTCTATATGATATTATATTTCTTTGAGGTGTGATCAATTCAATTCTCTCATGCTGTCAGTGAAATAATGGGGTGAAGTAAAAAGGACTTAGGAAAAGAAATACCCAGGTGCATATTATGGCTCTGCCACTTCCAACTCTTTGACTTTAAACAAGTTACCTAATTTTTTCTGAAATATTTCCTACTTGGTAAAAAAATTACACTAACTTAATCATGTTCTATAAACCTTCTGATGCTTGTCAATAAATTGGGATAATATGATGTTTAATGAGGTTGTGATAAGAATTATGTGAAAATACTGTGCATAATTCACATTGCTAGTACTCACTAAAAAGTTGTTGTTAGGTGCCATTGAGTTGGATCTGACAGGCAGCAACCCTCATAGGGTTTTCATTGGCTGATTGTTTTGGGATTGCATTTAGTAATGGATTTCCAGATTCTTCCGTTTTTGCGATGCTGGAGATCAAACCTGGGTCCTCATGGAGTGCAGAGCAGGCACTCTACCAACTGAGCTAAACCCCAGCCCTCACTAAAAATAAGCTTCTTCATTTCCCTAGGTTTCAAGGCAATCTTCTGTCTGCTCCAGAACATGATACATTGGGGTTTTCCTTTGACATACAGCCTGCCTATTTTATTTTATTCACTCTCATTTGTATCATTTCAAAATTGCTTTAGTTTATAGTGTAGTGGGGTTCTCTTTGGCCCTTTCATTTGATGTATTAGATGTAAGCATTCTTTAATCCCATTATTCAAGAAAGCCTATTCAAAGGATGTCCGGATATGTATCTAACAAAAAAAGGTAAAGACCAAACCAATATCTTAGATCCCTTCTCTCTTTTCCTATCTCTGATTCCAAGGTAGAATATACTCATCAAGGTTGACAAAGCTCTGGGGTTACTGCCCCTAGGGATTGATTTTATTTATGATGAATGACATATTAATGATACTTCCTTAACTGTATATATGGGTCCTTATAATTTTCACCTTAGGGAGAGCCAAAGTGCTAGCATTGGTTTTTAGGGATTTACTCTAATGGCTGGTTATAATGGCAAATATGCTTGTGCAATCTGCTCCAGAGCTCATAGTGTTAAGGTATATTTTTACTTCTGTCTACTGCAAAAGAACTAGCATTTCACAACTACCTTGCCCAAAGCAGGTCATCAGAATCTGAGGAGATTATTTCTCACTGAATTTTTTTTTCTCATAAGACACAGGCAGCAAGCAGGGAAAATACTAATGCTATTTCATCTTAATTATAAAGACATGTTTAATAAATCACAGCATGCATCTGGCTTTTTCCTATTAACCAATACAAAGTTGTAGATTGACCTGTACTACTGATAAAACACACTTGCTACCTCTACACTGTACATTCGCACAGTGCATCCCACCTGTCAAAGTCAGATAATCACAAATAACTTGAAGAATTATCTCCTCCATACCTTCCACCTGTGTCAAGATTAGGATTCTTTTCAGGTGAGTTTTGCAAAGGCAGTGTTGGTCTTAAGTTGTAGTAACAGCATTCACTACCAAGGTGCATTTCTTTGTTCCTGGAATCATCCAGTACATGGCACAAGCTACCATTCTTTCATTTAATAAATCTTGATTGCATAACTACCCTGAGCCATGCACTATTTCAAGACATAGCTATAAACAGAAATGAAAATAATTTCTTCCTTTGGGGGAGCTTACAACTTAGCTGGAAAGGAAGAGATAAATGTGTAAATATCCATTGTTATATTGGAATAAGAACAGAGAAAACAAAGGAATGAGTGGAAGGATAAAGTGTTGAGGAGTGAGGCTGCAGTTTTACATATGGTGGTCATGGAAAGCCTAATAGAGAGGGAAACATTTGACTGGGATCCAAGGGTGTGGGGAAGAGAGCCATGAAGATATCCAGGGGAAGAGTAGTATAGGCAGAGGAGTTGAGATGCGGAAAGGTCCTGATGTATGAACAAGCTTGGTGAGCCTGCTGTACATTGAATATTTGCATCCCCTCACCACCACCAATTCATTTGTTGAAGCCCTAACCCCCAATGTCACAGTATTTGGAAGTAGTCTGAAGGAATTCAGTTTAGATGAGGGTAGAGCCCCCATGACCTCAGTGCCTGAATAAGAAGAATGGGAGACAGAGTCTTCTCTTTCTCTATGATGTGAAAACACCACAAGAAGGTGGCCATCTACAGACAGGTAGAGGATGACTTCATAGCTTGGGAGGAATGAGTGAATTGTAGATTAAAAGTGAATAGATGAAGTTAGAGTGTGAGCTCAGGGTGAGATCTTGTAGAACTTTGAAAAGAATCAAAAGCACTTTGAGTTTATCTCTGGGTGTGATGAGATCCTCTGAGAGGAGTGACTCAATATCTCTTGCATTTTAAAACAATCAGTGTGACTCCCAACTATCCATGTAGCAAACACTCCCTGACCATTTTACATAGCATCAGTCTTCACTTTACATATTGGAGACATAGCATTGAACAAAAACTTGTCCTTCCCTTAATTCTCAGATTCTGAAGCAGCTATTTATACAGGGTGCTGTGAAAATGAGTTAATGTCTTATTTTATTCAGTACATAGGCAGGGACCAGAGGTTGTGAGTAAAAGAGGCTGTAATTTTATTCCACTGCTGAGTGCCTCCACCATCCCCATATATTGCCTTCTGTTTTCTTGTTGGCAAACCTATTTTTCACAAGCTCATCCATTACCTTCTCTAATCTAACTAATAACTCCTTTCTTATAGCTGTACCAGGGCTGGTATATATTCAGCTAAAAATGTTCCATTGCAAGATACATTTCATCAGATTCCAAAAAGTCAATATTTTTGCTGTAAAGAAAAATGCAAATTATCCAAAGGAGTCTTATCACCATTTGCAACTGTGGGTTGCTTCATTGAGGAGAGAGCAGGCAAGGAGTGCTAAACTCACTTCCTAGCTCCCCCACCCATCTCTAAATTGGCAGTTATTTCATTGTGTGAGTTCTGAAACAGAGTGAACATTCTTGGGCCAATTTAGGGGTAAATTATCTGGTATAAATCCAAAACCAGCTTCCCTGATAACTTCCATAACACATTCACTTTTTACTGTTGCTGCATCTGTGACATAGTTTACTGGTTCTCTTTTGCCAGGAAAGAAATAAGTGTGTATGTTCTTTATGTCTGGTTGATTAGTCAGCTTTTGCTTTATAATAAGTTATCATAAAGTCGCAGTAGGACACAGTAATCAACAATTATCTCGTGTTCAAGTTTGGCAGATCAGCTCTTATGCTGTGCCTCAAGCTGGAATTTAAGTCTTCACAGGCTCAGACTGAAGAATGGGAGGGGTATGGAGGTTCTTCTTATTATAAAGGTCAAAGCTTGCAGAATATAGTGAAGAGAATCATGAGCCACCAAATGATTCCTAACCCCTGGAACCTGTGACTATGACCATATTTGGAGTAAGGACCTGATGTTGACTGAATATTTTGGGATCCTCAAAATGTTGAATATGTTGAATCCCTGACCCCCTATGTGATGGTGTTTGATAGTGGAGCCTTTTGAAAGTCATCAGGTTTAGGTGAGGGTGGAGCCCCTATCATGGTATTAGTCTCCTGATAAGAAGTACTAAGTACAACTTTCTCTCCACCATGTGAGGATGTAGCAAGAAGGTGGACATTTGCAAACCAGGAAGAGGGCCCTCACTAGATCCAGTGTCTGCTGGAATCTTGATCTTGAACTTACCAGCCGCTAGAACTTTGAGAAATAAATGTTGAACTTACCTAGTCTGTAGTATTTTATTTTAGCAGCCCAAGTTGATGAAGACACAGTCTTTGCAGTGGTAATTAAATTCAGGATCTCAAAATGAGATTATCTTTTGCAGTCCAGATGGGAGGGTCCTAGTCCAATGACCAAGTGTCTTTACAAGACCCAGAGGAAACAATGACATAGGGATGAAGTCTATGTGGATGTGAAGGCAGAGAATGAATTTGGGCAGCTACAAGCCAGGAAACCCCTAAAGCCACAAAAAAAGTAGAAGAAGCAAGAAGTGATTCACCCTTAAAGACTGGAAGAAATGGAGACTGTGGACACCATGATTTCAGATTGATGGCCTCTGGTACAATGAAAGAATTTCTGGTTTTTAAATTATCAAATATGTAACACTTTATTATACAATTCCCAGAAAACTAATACACAGTCTCCGGCATAAGCACGGAATTTCCAAGATGCCCACCTTCTATGAGCCAAAGCAAGTTACCAGGCCATAATCAATATCTGTGGGGCTGGGAAATACACTACTCTTGTAGAAGTAAGAGCATAGTAAAATTAAGTGATTTTCTGCTGAATAATAATCTACAACACTTTGCTTTGTTTCTTTGATAGCCTTCACAAACTAGGTCTTCCTTCCAAATCCAAGATTCCAGCAGATAACTCAGAACCTACCAGGGGATTCCTGGATGGAGTAAAAAGTGTCTCAGGATAATAAGGACTATGAATGAATGATAGAAAGTTCAGGGGATCTGAGCTGAGTCTGAAAGATGAGAGGATTAGGGACTGTAATCCTCAGTTTGCTTTCTATCACTGTACAGTCTCCGATACTTTGAATACAAAGGACATTCCATGCAAATGTGTTGCTGTTGTACCTAAAGAGGTAACCCTACAGCCTTATTCTCTTTAACCCTGGTGTGCTGTGCTGAGATATACTGAGAGGCCTGCATTGTAATATCTTCCTTTTTGATCCATCCTTTTTAGAATGGATCTTGGATCACCTATATCAGAATTCCTTAAGGTGCTTGTTACAAAGGTAGATTTATGGGTCTCACCACTCACACACTGAATCAGACTCTCTGGACATTTTAACACACATCACAGAGAATTCAGACACACATTAAAATCTAAGTACTTTGCTTCTCAGACTTCTATACTAATTTGCACCTATCACCATCACCATTATCACATGTGAATGATTATGGGATCATTGTCCTAAGCCTCCACGGTGGGAAATTTCTACAAACTCTAGTAATTTTCTTTTTAAAGTCCATGAATATATAGCTTTCTATTTCATAATATATTTGCTCCAATGAAGGTAAGTATTTTTCCTTAGTTTCCAAGTTAAATCGAGGATCATCAGCTTTGTTGAGCCAATAGCTTTATGCATTGCTTTCTATACTATTTTTAAAAGCCACCTATGCGTTCATCAAGGGGCTGGGATTTAGGTTCAATTCCCAGCACTGCAAAAAAAAATGGGAAAAGAACATGGTAATCCACTCCCAAGGCAATTGGGGGGAGGGGGGACAATCAGCTATTGAAATCCCTCTGAGGGTCGCTATAAGTCAGGCATGACTCGAGGGCATCTAACAACAGCAATGTATTCATTTGATGCTGGATGTCTCTGGAGGATGGGGGGAGTTTATTGGGCTCTCATTTCCAGAAAAATGTGGATATTCTTATGCTAAAAATAATGGCATTGAACATCACAGGGCTCACAACTCCTGCAAAGCATTTTGTGAGTGCACAGGTAAAGAAGGCCTATTTACAGTTTCACAGCAGTATAGACAAATGATTCATTTCTATAAGGGAAATAATCAAAGTGACAATAACCAACCATTCTTGAGCACTTACCACATGCCAGGTCCTGGGATAGCCTCTTTACTTGCCTTATTTTGTTTCACCCTTATGCTTTCTAGGAGAAGGTAGTAGTATTATCTCCATTTTGCAGTTGAGGAACATGCGTCTTCAAGAGTTTGTATACCTACCCCCAGCTCAATAACCTCAGGACTCATTCTCCTAGGCCACATGCTGATTTTGCTCAGACCTCCCAGAATTCCCCTCCCTGAGGACCAAGGAAAAATTACCGGCCTTTAGCCAAACCCTAGAGATGACTGTGATTTTCCTGGCAGCAGAAGGAGAACCTGGTAAAATAGTGAGCAATCTTGAGTACACTTTGGCTTGGCCATTGGATGTCCCATTGCTATGTCTTACTTGTACATTGCTTATCTGTTCACCTTCCAACCTCTATTTACTTATGCTTTTTTTTAACACAAACTTGAATGCCTGGTGTCCAGCATGGGAGACCCACAGTATATGTTGATGGTGATAACCACAATGAGGAAATTAAGCAAGTTGAGGAAAAAAAGAGTGATGAAATTAGGGTGCTATTTTAAATGAGACAGGGAAATTCTCTTTGATAAAGTGACATTTGAGCAGAGTAGGGAGGAAATCATGAGAATAACTGGGATAAGGCTTCCATCCAGAGAAAATGCAAAAGAGGAGTAAAGGGGTCCGTGTGGAGGTTCCAAGGGAGTGAATAGTGAGGAGGGAGAGGTAGCAGATGAGATCTGAGAAGATAGAGAAGGAAGGGACCAAGTCATAGAGGGTCTTGTATGGATCAAGCCGAGAACTTCAGATTTCACTCTGTGTTGGGAAGCCCTCGAGGGCAGAAGCAGGGGAGAGGTGTGTGATGCTGCTCATCTTTTATAAGAATCACCAAGCCCATTGCATGCAAAATACACAGAAGAGAGTGTAGGTAACAACAGGGTATCCCATAAGAACAAGAGTTTACAGTTTGTGTGCCCATTTAGCAGGAAAGTGTTTCCTTTCTTTCTTTTTTCTTTTCTTTTTTCTTTCTTTCTTTATTTTTTTTTTCTTTTTATGATGGGACAGTACTTGGAGGTTGAACCCAGGGCCTTATACATACTTTGCAAATACTCTACCCCTCAGCTGCACCCCATCCCATTTGTATTTTTTATCTTGAGACAGGATCTCCCTAAGTTATGCAGGCTGCCTCTGGCCTCCAACCTGTGATCCTCCTACCTCCACCTCCTGAATCACTGGAATTACAGGCATGAGCCACTGTGCCTGGCTAGGAAAATGTCTTCAGTTGTCCAAAAATAAAAAATAAAAAAGGAGATGGTTATGTAAATGCAGCTAGAAAAATATTAAAGGGATTATTCAGGAATATATATGTTTTAAAAGGCTGCAATTGTACCACTGTGGCATCCAATCCTGTCAAATCTTGAAAGCTAAGCAAGGTTGGGGCAGATTAGTACTGGGGTGGGATACCACCTGGGAACACTAGGTACTGTAGCTTGGGAGAAGAACCTGGCAACCTGCTCCCAAGAAACAGCCATTGAAAACCCCATCAATAGCAGAGAAGCACTAACAATACTATTTCCTGCTGTACTTAGGGTCACTATGAGTCAGACACTGACTCAACGGCACCTAACAACAGCATGCTAAAAAATGTTATATATTTTTTTCTTTATGAAGCCATTAAATAACAGAACCTAGTGGTGATTCTGCAATAATTTCAAAGACTTGATTAGCATCAATATTTTTTCAGGATACTTTCAACCTCTGTGACATGAAATTGTCTGATTTTTATTAGTAACAAGTCACAAATTCTACTGCAGTGTGCTCCATATAGTCATAATTAAAAGACATGCCGAATTGCAGTTAGAGACTAGTGAAAATGAAGGGTTTTAAATTTTTTTCATACAAGTTCAGACACCCTTAATTTTATGCATGAACCCAGGTTAAGACCCCCTCAGTTTGGATGCTACTGCAATAGTAGAAGTAGGAGATGTTGATAGCTTAAATTATGGCAGGCTTAGTGAGATTTGAGGAGCAGTGAAAGAAATCCAATTCATTCTAATGCACAGTGGCTAATTTTTAAAATCAAATTTCCAAGATGTGATCTATCTATCCAAATCCTTTTATTCCTGTTATTTATTAAGCATCTTTGACTTTAAGGTTCTGAACTAGGCACTTTAATTATGCTGCAAAAGTTAAGTGCTTAAAATGTGTACATATAGTGCTGGTCTAGTGACCTCATGGGCTGTTGTAACATCCTGTTTTCTCCTTTGAGCCCTATAGTGCCTGGCACAGCTGTTAAACTGATTTGAAATAGGATTTACACTCTGCTTGTAGGTCTGGCTATGCTGCTTTTAAAAACTTTTTTGCTTTTGCTGTAATATGGAGGTGGTAAGATATATTTTCTATGAATACCATCGTATAGATGAATATCAGGTTAAGTATGGTTTGGTCAAGCCAGGTTCAGAAGCAAAAGAGCTTGCCATAGAACTGCAGTTGACAAGTGAGGTACTGGGCAGTTTAGGGTAATTGGAAAGAAGGATATTAGGAAATGTTGTTTGAGGAGAGTTTAGGGGATACTTCTGGCTCTACCAGGTAGTATGAGAGTAAAAAAGACACTCACTTGCCAAGCATGGTGGCACACATTGTAATCCCAGTGACTCAGGAGGCTGAGGCAGGAAGATAACAAGTTCGAGGGCAGAGGCAGCCTGTGTAACTTAATGAACCCGGTCTCAAAATAAAAATATATAAAAGGGGTTGGGAGGGCAGCTCAATGCAGGAACACTTACAAAAGTACGCATGAGGCCCTGGGTTCTACCCCTAAGTCCTGCAAACAAACAAACAACAACAACAAAAATTTGTTTGCCAGAATTTTATTCCTATATTCATATTATCTTAAATCTTATATAAAAACATAGTGTATTGATAATAAACCATCCTCGTCTTCTTTTGAAAAAATATATGCTTATTCCAACTCCACTGCCTCCAAATTTTGTGTCCCTGAGATTTAAACGTGCCTGGGGTGAGGGCAATTTTCTTTGCTGTGTACCAAGCCACTGGTGATTTTTGAAAGAAAATGTCATTCTCTTCACCAAGTTTTCAGTTGTTACAATTTAAAATGGGTAAATGATCCACATTCAGGAAGGAAAGAAAGGTGAGGATCTCTTAGAAAGTCTGACAGGCCCTTAACAATAGCATTGCTATGAGATGTTAGTAGGTATAGTTTATAAATAATTCATTGATCACATGGCTTTGAATAGTTCTGTCAAACTCTGCTAGAAGAGGTGGCAAATTATTCTTCACCACAATCATTTGTTTTCATCCATGAAAAA
The DNA here is from genome assembly GCA_007922755.1 of Pedetes capensis. Classification (NCBI taxonomy): domain Eukaryota; kingdom Metazoa; phylum Chordata; class Mammalia; order Rodentia; family Pedetidae; genus Pedetes; species Pedetes capensis. Next base: position 32,962 of record VMDO01002465.1, read on the forward strand.
TACTATGCATTAATACCATGGCAAATAAGAATTGAAATTCCAGCCAGGCAATCTGTTAGAAGAGTTTTGTAGATCAAAGTCTATGGCATATTTTGTGCAATTGCCTCTCTTTTTCCACCACTGCATGGAGACACTGTACCTGTTATTTTACTAATTTGTAGGTTTGGCAGTGACCTCAGAAGTTGTTCTGTAATTCTGCATCAGGCTCAAGGCAATGCTTTAGCAAATACCTAACAAAAACATAGTTGAATCAGAAGGTATAGAAAGTTGGCTGTTAGCTCTATGAGACAAATAATTATTTTATTATGCTTGGTCTGGTAGATGAATCTCTCTTCTCATCAGATCATTACAGAAATAAAAACATAATTGCATATTAGATAGATAGATGGATGGAAAAGTGAGGTTTGAAGGGAAAAAAGAGTTCTATGCACCCTTGAATAAGTAGCATTAAGATGCAGCATAGAAAATTCCTCAGACTGCATCTTGGTGACCCTGTAGGTCTCTCTTTCCAAACAATCATGAGAGTGAGGTTAGAGCAAAGTCTTGGAATATGAGATGAATAAAAATGATCTCCTCTGAGTCTTACTGAAACATCTGCACAGTTAGACATCAAATCAATGAGAGCACTTTGTGTAGCTGAATATTGCCAACTTAGCATGATGGGAATGAACTAAAAGAAGCTGCAAATTAACTGAACTAACCATTCACTACTCTTTGTCCTTGTGTCTGGCTGTACATTACCGCAATTTCAAGTCAGTTTCACTTGCAGCAAAGCCAGTGAAAGTGATCAGTCCTTTCTCTTCCAGTATCCTAATCACCATTGAAAGTAGTATCATATTGTACCTGGGCCATCAGACTTAAATGAGAAGGATCCAGGCTATAGTCCTGGTTCAGCTATTGTATAACCTCAAATGAGCAACTCAGTCTCGCTGGACATTTATTTTGTGTCCTGACGATGTGGCAGCAGCATTAGAGAATCTACTGGAGCATTTCAGTTGAGAATAGGGTGCTATGCAAAGAGGCCCAGAGCATCAATTTTCACCAAACCCTCCACTTAAACAGCTTTGCCTATGAGGTACTTTGGCTTCATTAAGCCTCAGTTTTCTTCTCTAGAAATTGGAGTTAATTATCATGTCTACCTGACAAGGAGATAATTTAAGTAAAACACTTAAATATACCTTGAAACACAATATTGTTGTTACTTGCCTTTGAGCCAGGTTCAACTCATAGCAACCCTGTGTACAACAGAATGAAACACTACCCGGCACTGTGCCATGCACACAATCTTTTTGAGCCATTGTTGCAGACACTGTGTTTCTTCTCATTTTGAGTCACACCACATCAGCAAATGGAGGTCTTTGCTCTGTTCCTGTCATTAAAGTCAACTCTTCTTTGAGGAAGCAACTCTTCTCCAGTCGTGTCTTGAATGCCTTCCAGCCTGGTGGGCTCATTTTCCAGCACTTTATTTGACAGTACTTCTCTGCTATTCATAGGATTTTCAATGGGTAATTCTTTCAGTGGGCTGGGATTTAGCTCAGTTGGTAAAGCGCTGCTCTGCAGTCTCTGAGGTCCCGAGTTCGATTCCCAGCACCACACACATGGGAGAAGGACGTGGCAATCCATTCCCGAGGCAATCCCAAAACAATCAGCCATTGAAAACCCTAAGAGGGTTTTCAATGAGTCAGACACAACTCAACGGCACCTAACAACAACAACAACAACAACTGTTTTGGTAGTGGGCTACTGGGTCCTTCTCCCTAGTCTTTCTTTCTTTTCTTTTTTCTTCTTTTTTTTCTTTTCTTTTTTGCCAAGATTTTAGTAGTAAGTTCATAAATATAAGAAATACTTTCACTCTTTCAGTGTTAAAATAGAAAACCAAACAATGCCAACAGCAGTGGCTTAATTATTGGTATACAAGAAAAACACAACACCAATGGGTTTTCTTAATTATGCATTTTAAATATCAATATGTGCATTTCATTTTTACAGTTATAAATTTTCTAATCTGTTTTAGACAACAGCATGTAAGTTTTGAATCCACTGAGATGTTGCTTTCAATTTGAAATATTGTGTATACATGTATATAAAAAATAATCCAATGTATGACTCATCTGACAGATGTTTAAGATCAATAAAGGCTTAATTTTGAACATGCAGTTAAGAAGAGAGGGAAGCAAGCCAACAAACTCTACATTCTTGCTGTTGGCTTGTTTTTGCAGTGTATCAATAGTGATTTTGGGAGGGAATCATATGCCTTCAGCCTATCCCATTAAGAATCAGATGCCACAATCAAGAAAGGGAAAGGAGAGTGGGCAGGTGTTAAATGTCAAATTTTAAGTGTGCATTTTGCACTCTTTCTAGGTACAGGATACTAAGAGGCCAATGGAGATTATAATTAGGAACAAAACTGCTCAAATGGAGACATAATAGCCAAATTAAGTTCCTTTAATGCATTGCATATATAGATATTTAGCCATACTCTAAGATCAACTCTTTAAGAGTAGAATTTTGTATCCAATTTACATGCTTCAGATATCACCTTTCTTATTTGCTACAGTAATGTCTTGTATTCAAATATCCACTTACACTGAGAGATTTAAGGGGGGAAAAGAGGAAAAAAGAAAAGAGGACACAGAGGGAGTTGCCATTTTTAGCAGCAATGAAATATCACTAACCCCTTTTTACATACCGAATTCAAGTCACTATCAGAGGTGAGTGCACCACAAAGTCACCAGGTATAAAATTGCTAATTCATTTTTAAATTAATTATTAACTTCAAATTACCTTGTGTTCTCCCTAGTCTACCTTAGTCTAGAAGCTCAGCTGAAACCTGTCCACCATGGGTAGCCCTGCTGGTATCTGGAATATCAGTAGCATAGCTTTCAGCAGCACAGCAATATGCAAGCATCCATAGCAGGAAAAGCTGATAGACGAACATAGGAGAAAGATGATGCTGCTCCTTGTCTTGCTGTTGTTTTGTAATAATGACTTGGATTTCAATTTGGCTTTTTTTTTTAAGACCAAATGATGTTATGGAGAGAAAATAAGAAGGAAAGTCACATAGGAAAAAAGCCTATGTAGTGGTGATCTGAATCATCCCAGGAGGTGATCTATGTAATCTCAAGCCATCTTGGTAGATCATGGAATAAAGTTAGACCATAGTACCTGCTCCTGTTTGTGATGCTACTTTTAAGTTTTTAGTAATGGTAAAGAGAATGGATTTGGGGAAAGAGAAGGAATTAAACACAAAAGATAGTATTCTCTCTCTTGACAGATAGCTTTAAAAAGTGAATAGCTTAAAAGTTTTCCACTTATTGAACTTTTTAAAAGAAAACTTACTAATCTCAAACATGTCCACTGTTCATTTCTCAACTCTATATTCACCTGTCTCTGAGGTCTTGACAAATGGTGAGGTGGCATAAGAAAGTAGCAGGAATATCCACAAATTGCACTGGAATCCAATGTGCTAAATGTGGGCTTCAAATACCTTTGCTAAAGGCAGGAGCACCCCCTAGGTGTTCTCATGATTATTTCTGGATTTGAGAAGACAATCTGCATATTCTGGATGAGGAAAACAGCCCAGAAGAGGTAGGGGGAAGGCCAGATTTTCAGAGAGCAGGTTATAAAATATGGAATTGATTTCTTAAGCCCATATGTAATGGAATACAAGGTTGGTGCCTTGAATTGGAGGTCCGTCATTTTTGCCATGAGGTGCCAGTGTTTCAAAAGGAACTGACATGATGGTAAGAGAGACAATACAGGTGGTGAGACAGAGAATGCAAGATTTTCTTAAGATGTGTTTCTTAGAAGAAAGTGGATTTGTTGTCTGAGCTATGAGAAATCGACTTCAGTATATAAGGTTAGATTTACTTTACCCACCAAGACAGTGCTGTTGATCTGGCTTTTATGTAGACTTAATCCCTGAGAATACGAGGTAAGATATTTTCCTCAAAATTTACCATTAAGAAAATAGGGAATCATCCTGTATACAAGTCTTTAGAAAGTATTTCAATTTATTTATATATATATAAATAAATTATATATATATATTATATATATTATATTATTTATATATTATATATATATATATAATTTGTGGGAAAACCTAACCTGAAAGACCTTAAGCCAATTCTAGTTTAAGATGTGTACAGACCCCTGAACAATACTGATTTCTTGCATTGGTTTTCTTTTTGTCTTTGTATACAGCTTAAATATTTATTTCTAGAGATATGGCCATCACAATTATAATGGTTCAGTGTCCTAATAGTCCTCAAAAGATACCTTTGACCCAGGCATTATGGCACATGCCTATAATCCCTGCAACATGGGATGCTGAGGCAGGAGGATAGGGAGTTTGAGGCCAGAGGCAGCCTATACAACTTAGCAAGACCCTATCTCAAAATAAAAAAGGGACTGAGGGTACAGCTCAGTGATTCAGTGGTGGAGCACCCTAGGTTCAATCCCCAATACTGCAAAAAAAAAAAAAGAGAGAGAGAGAGAGAGAGAGAGAGAGAGAGAGAGAGAGAGAGAGAAGGAAAGAAAGAAAAAGAAAGAACAAGGAAAAAAAGATACTTTTGAAATTAAATAGAATAGAGAGATCACAAACATAATCACAGGACAATGAGTCAGGGGAAGTGTCCCAGTGTTATACAATGAAGACCTGTAGCTTGGAATAAAATATCCAAAGTTTACAAAAGACCTGGATTCACAAAGCACTGCAAGTTTAACTAAGACACAAAGATGATGTGCTCTAGAAAAGTACACATAGGTGACCCAAAGTAGTTCTAGTAGTAACAAAGACTGAGTCAGAGATGCAACCTAAAGCCTGCAGTACCTTCATGATTTGCCTGAGTTGCAGAGATCTGCCCCATGCAGGGGTCCCCCTTCCCCAGGAGGTGCACAGGCAATGACTGCTGAGGTGGGGGAAAGTGACCTGGGCAATTGTACTCCACCTGGGAGAAATGTAACGGGCCATATGGTGTGTACCCCATAGCATACCATACAGTGAGTCAAGACTTAGTTGGGCCTGCCTCCCAATACATTTCTTCTTCTCAACCTTGCTTCCCACCCTTACTCCACCTCCCCATCCAAGATGTTGATGCCTAATGAATACTCTGCACACCAACCTCCAACTCAATTGCTATTTGCAGAGAAACCAACCTGCACAAGCAGGTCTGGCTGTAGACAGGATGTGTGCAAGGTGCACATTTACACATGTAAAGGAAGATCAGTGTCAAGGAAGCAATTTTACACATGAGCCTAAAGCTCAAGGGAGAGGCCAGGACTGGAGATACAAATATGGGTGACCATTTACATATGATTGTTAAACTTGTGCGAGATGAGATCTCTTAAGGAGCAAATACAGATAGAGAAGAAGAGTTCCAGAGCCTAGGCTCTAACATTTAGAGGTCATAAAGAAGAGAATCAAGCAAGGCAGAATGAAGAGCAATCCAGGGAAGCAGAGGAAAAACCAAGTGAGTTTGGTTACCTGGAAAGCCAGCATAGCAAGGTTGAAAGGAGTGATTAGTCATATCAACGTATTGAGAGGTCAGATAAGATGAGGACCAAGAGGTAATCATTAGATTTTGGACAGACAGAGACATTGACAACTTGACAAGAATGATCCAATGGAATGGTCCAGATAAAAGTCTGATTGGAGTGTTTTCAAGATAGATGGGAAGATGTAGAAAAAAGAAAAGAACTCTGCAGTTCTGCTCTAAAAGGAAGATGGAGAAATGGAAGGAGCTGCATTATAGGGAAAACATTTTAAGGACAGAAATAATTTTAGCATAGTTATAAGTGATCCTATGGGGAGAGAAAAATTAATGACCCCAAGAGGCAATAGGGAAATTATAGGAGGAAAGTCCCCAAGTGGGTGAGAGGGGACAACATTCAGTACATAGGTGGAGGAAACAGACATGCAAAGGACCATTTATTCCATGTACCAAGTGGGAGGAAAAGTAAATGGGTCTAGATGCAGGTGGATGGTAGATTTGCTGGTAGAAATATGAGGGAATAGTTTTTGGTTTCTTTTTTTTGTTTTCGTTTTATACAGAAGCCCCCAGGGCCTCATACATGGTAAAGAAGTGCTCCACCACTATGCAGCACCCCTATCCCCTTTCTTATTTGTTATTTTGAGTCAGGGTCTTGATAAATTGCACAAGCTGCCTATGGCCTTTTAACTCACAATCCCCTGCCTCAGCTTCCAGAGTTGCTGGGATTATAGGCATGTGCCACTGCACCGGCCCTTGGGAATTGTTTTCGGATTACCCCTATATTCTCAGTGAAATAAAAAGCAAGGTCATCACATAAGAGTGGGAAAACAGATCTTGACTCTCTAACATCAAAAGCGTAATCTTTTACTCCTCTGTAATCATCTCCCCTCTTTGTCTTCTGACTGTGTGGATTTTGAAATGCTTGTGGTCAACTAGTCCCACTTTGCTCTACTGTTCTGATAGTCATAACCCCTTGGTTCCATGTCCCAGTCCCCCTGCCTCCTTTTTTGTTGTTACTTTAAAAGAAACAAGCTCACCTTCAGACCTGAGTCAGCTTCCCTCCAATTCTCACAGCTCATTGATTTAGCTCCTTTTTCCATTTGCTGGAGCGATTTTGTTCCTTACACTTTTGTCAGGCTATATTTGTCACTAACCAATGTGTGCCTCTCTGTTCTAATCCTAAATGCTGAAGGGAAAATAAAAGTTGATTCTGAGTGGGGGAATACTTAGTTATAAAAATAATTTGACCAACTCTTTGAATATCTCTGCCACAACTCTAAGCCAGCGAGAGTGATGGAAGTGGATTTTCCAAGGGCTTGTAAACTGGTTGAATCCTGAAATATTCCCAGTAGTACAATGTCTAATGACAGGTCAGAGGTCAGCAGTCATTTTCCATTGAACATTAATCCTGTTGGTTCTCTGCACAAGAAATAATCCTGCCATCACCATAGAGATTACCCCAGTATATCCTTTTATGCCAAGGTAGCCCAGGGTCTGGATACAAATTTCTGGCTTTGAATCTTGGTTCCGCTACTTCCTGCCAGTGGTACAAGTCACTTAATTATTCCGTGCCTTAGTTTCATCATCTCATGAATAGGAGAGGAATATTTCACCCATCTTCATGGAATTAATGTGGTGACCAAATGAGTTAATGAGCCTTACATCTTCAATGTACCCTCTGGGAAGAAAGTAAGTGGGTAAGCAGTAGTAGCTGCTAGTTTTATGTCAAAAGTCCTGAAAAAAATTAAAACTAAAATATTTAACTTTCTCCTTGTTAAATTTATTTGGCCATAGAAACCTGTTATTTCCCTATTGTGTAATAATCTTTAAAATGATTGTTCCACAGAACCCTCTATTGGTGTGCATATTAGTTCCTGAGGGCTGCCATAATAAAGTACCACAAACTGGGTGTTGAGATGAGAGAAATTCATTCTCTCAGACTTCTGAAAGCTAGAAATCCAAAATTAAGGTGTCAGTAGGGCTATATGTCTCTGAAGGCTTTGATGGAGAGAATCCGTCTTCATCTCCTCCAACCTTCTATTAGTTTCTGGCATCCTTGGTGTTCCTTGGATTAGAGCTTCATCACTCCAATCTCAGCCCCTGTCTTCAAATAGCCTTTGTCCTTTTGTCTTCTCTGGTCTTCAAATGTTACTTTGTAGACACTGGTCATTCAATTTAGCCCAGTATGACCTCATCTCAATTTGATTGCATCTGCAAAGACCCTATTTCCAAAGAAAATCATGTTCACACATACCAAGGATTAGAATTTACACATATTTGAAGGGCACATGCTTCAACTCACAAAAGTATATATGAAACAAATACCTCAACCACACTTTTTTTGGCCCACATCGTCTCCTACCCATTAACTGCAATATGCTGTTGTTGGTGTTAGGTGCCATCGAGTCGGTATCCAATTCATAGCAACCCTACATACAACAGGTGAAACACTATTGTCAGTGCTTCTCTGCTGTTCATAGGGTTTTCAATGGCAGATTGATTTTGAAATGGCTTGCTGGGTCCTTCTCCCAAGTCTATAGTATCTGGTGTTCCCAGGAGGTCTCCCATCCAAGTACTAACCAGGCTCAACCCTGCTTAGCTTCCGGAGATCTGATGGGATCGGATGCCACAGGGCTACAGCTGCAGGCAACTGTGATATAGCTTAGCATTATTCAAAGTCTGGCTTAGTGACTGATACTTTCATGAACTGGCTAAAGAGGTTTAGGACGCAGGAGTTCTAGAAGTGGAAAGTAAGTTTTAGAAACTTCCATAGTAATTTGACATGTATTCAATGGACTTATCTTGTTAAAAGGAAATAGACTGGTTTGGATATTGTCTTTGGTGAGTCCTATGTGGCATAAGCTGTACATTATACCATGGATTGGAAAGTCTTAACAACTTTGTTTTACCACAGATCAATTGAGATGTACTGATATGCCAGACCAAGTATGAATAGCCACAAATAAGAGAAAAAGCTTGCTTTCTTCCACTTTTCCCTAGTTATTAACATAAACCTCATTCAACATCCTAATCCTTGAATTCTAAATAGTGAAGTTATTATTTCTGCTAATGAATTGTCTTAGCTAATTTTAAAAATCTCCCTTTTCCTTTTGAAGAGCACACTCTCAACTTCCAGTGAAACATTTCGAGAAACAAAGTATGTTTGCAAACAACTTTGCCATTCTGTAATCACTGGCTGTTTTGTTTCAAGACAAAAACCATTTCAATCAGGAGCATTTTAAATGCCTTTGGTGACATAAAAGAAGTTGCTCTTCTAAAAGTTAAAGATGGGGTTCATTTTGTTTCTTTGTTATTTCTGCCTACTGAACACATTTGCTATTGATGACATTATGTATTTTCCTGCATTTTCAATTCCAGCTTCCAAATTGTTCTACCTTACCACAAAGATATTAAATCTTCAAATGAAACATTGCTACTTTGTAAAACTATCCATACAATAAAAACACACTTTTAAACTTATAGTAAGTTATTAGTCTGAGGGGAAGAAAAACAGCTAGTAGCAAATTCTAATAGCAGTTAGCTGTTTGTTGTTAGGTGCTGTTGAGTTGAGTCCAGCTCATACCAACTCCCGTAGGGTTTTCAATGACTCATTGCTTCAAGAGTGGATTGCCAAATCTGGAAGCAATGTGGTGCTCAGGATAGAACGTAGGTCCTCAGAGGGTGCAGCAAGGCACTCCAACAACTGAGCTAAACCCCAGCCCTTTGCTTTGTTTAGGAATGGTTATATGTTGGACTCACATTTGAGCCACAATTGTTTCTTGGGGGTTTTGTTTTGTTTTGTTTTGTTTTGTTTGTCATTTTATTTGGTTTTAGTTTTTGAATTTATTTTGCTTTTTAACCAAGTAATGTTTTGGTTAAACCTTGAGTAAACATAACTATAGGCATCCAAATGTACAAAATTTAACACAAAATATATTACCCTTCTACCTGTTGTTGTTGTTGTTGTTGTTAGGTGCCATTGAGTCAGGTTTGACTCATAGTGACCCTCATAGAGTTTTCAATGGCTGATTGCTTCAGGATTAAAACTCTTAATCCCCTAACTCACACTGAAAAGGGCATCTCTGTTCCATTTGTTAGATGTCCTTTCAGGGCATACACGTGTGTATGTGTACACAGATGTGTACACATATCCATAAAACCAAAACAATCAAAAACATACTGTGCTTACCATTTTGCTAAGAGTTTATCTCAGAGATAGTTTCATGCCATGTGGTGACAGTCTTCTAGGATGACCTCCCATGATCTGGGCGACCTCCTTCTTGTATTCATGCTCCTGTATACTCCTCTCCCACATTGATAAGGCTGATTGGCAAATCAACAAGATACTGTGGAAACCACAGGGTGTGATTTCCAAGACTAGGTCCTAAAAGGCATGTGGCTTCCACCTTCCCCTTTCTCAGATCGCTCACTCTGAGGGAAGCCAGCTGATATATTATGAGGATGCTCCATCAGCCCTATGGAAAGGAAAGAAATGGGGCCTCTGATCAATAACTATGTGAATAAGCCATTTTAAAAATGTATCTTCCAACAGCAATAAGGCTTTCAGATAACTGCAGCCTCAACTAATACCTTATCTACAACCTCATGGGAGACCTTGAGCCAAAACCACTCAGCTTGGCTTTTCCCAATTCCTGACCCCAAAAACTGAGATAATAAATGCTCATTGTTTTAAGCCACTAGGTTTTGGGATTATTTTAGATAACCACACACACACACACACACACACACACACACACACACACACACACACAATTTTGTCATATGTCATGTGCATTAGTTATTGCAAAGGCTAAGATGCTATTACAGAGAAACAATAATCATAAAATATACCTAATTAATGTAGGGAAAAATTGGGAGGAAATTGGCAAAAACTCCCAAACTGGGAAAATGGCATTTGAATATCTGGTTTGTAAGTCAGAAATCTAGCGAAAATGAAAGTAACTTGGTTGCACGTTTGTACAAAACCCTTCCTGATTGGACAATTGGACTGAAAGCTGATTGTCTCAGGCCATTCCATGGGCAAGCTACATAAAGAGCTGCACTGCAGCAGCTCGACTTTTCTTTTTTGGCACGGCCTTTTTGGCATCCCTTTCTGCGCCTTCTCGCCGGTTCCTGCCCAGACCACCGATGAGGAAATGACTCTCCCGCTGCTCTCCCCTGGACCTTTGATGAGGAAAAAATGCTCTCCCATCACAATCATCAACAAGGAAAAGAACCTGCTCTCCGTCTGATCACCGAGGAAGCAACAGCTGTCTCCTCCTGACCACCGAGACGACCAACACAGGTGTTTGCCCCTGGAAGGCAAAAGCACCTAAGGCTTTTCCTTTCTCCCGTCTCCTCCGGGGTCCCGAGGGCCGCAGGAGTCTGCGCTCCTCACCTGAGGGTCCCGAATGAATTGTGTTTAGTATCTGTGTGCGCAGCCCGTCCAAACCTCCAGGCAGGACCGGGAGGCACATGCCCCACAATTAAGATTGAGTCTACCACTTATACTGTAGAGACATGAAGTCCAGGCTGGTAAGGAAGCTTCCCAACCTTTTTGGCATTAGTGACTAGTTTCATGGAAGGCAGTTTTTCCATGGACCAGGGATAGGGGTGGGGATTCAAGAATGACTCAAGAATATTGCATTTATTATATAAATACAGATGAAGCTTCACTTGCTCACCTGCTGCTCACACCAGTACCATTCCACAGCCTGGGGATTAGAGACCCCTGGCCTAGTGTATTGCCATCATCTATAAGAGCAAAAGGAGTCTGCTAGCCTGTCACATCCCAGTTTACAGAAAGGATAATGAGGAAAACCAAAGCAAGAAATTTTCTTGTAAAGAAAGGAAAGTGAAATCTATCTCATTTGTTGTTGTTATTGTTCTCATTTGAGGAAAACTTAATCACATGGCCACTCCTAGGTGTCAGGAAATCCAGGAAATTATTTATGTAGCTGGCCAACCATATATCAAATAAAAAGTGAAAAACAGATTTTAGGAGGACTACCATTTTTCCCCCATAGCACTGTGGTATTCTTTTGTCAATGCAGATACATTCGTTTAGCCAATCATTGAATTATGATCACCAGATATAGCAAAAACTCTCCAGCCCTAGCTAGGGTCAGCCAAATAGACTAAGACACTGGGCAAGTTAGTGGAAGAACTGTGTTGGCCTGTTTTTAGAGGATACTCAGCATCAGAGTGTGTAAACACAAACACACACTCCTATCACCTCTTCATTTTCTCCCATTTCCCCTACACACATGGTCTGCAGTGTCAGCTATTGATTTCCTGACGCTGAGTCCCTTCATAGTCAAGGCCCTGGCCCTTGTTTAACTGTGGTCCCTCCCAAAACTGAACAACTATCAGTCCCTTCTGGCTTCATCTTTTCTCCCTGGTGCTGCCTCCCTGAGAGGCAACCTCCAGGGCAGTGAATCTAGCAGGCCTTCCCTCTCCCAACTCTCTGTCTAGAGGAGAGCTTTTTCCTCTTGCTTGCCAGTGGATCAGAGGTCGACACACCCTCCAGAGCTGCATGGTAAGGATGTCAGTGCCTAAATAATTACCCAGAACTGAACAGTGGGTTCCCTTCATACCCAGGCACCAGCAGGGCTGTGGTTACTGCTTCCAGACTAAGATTCTTGACAGGCTTAAAGATCAGCTGCACTGTTATTTTTTTTTAAGGTTTTAAAAAAACCTTAATGTTATGGAGCTGTGTAAATAGAAACAGATAAAATTTATCTTGAGCCCATGATCACTGCTTAATAAGTGATAAAAAGAGAACAGGACCCTATCTGAGCACAGCCCATGTTCTGAAAGGAGTCAGGCATGTTTCCTAAAAGAATTTGTGTTCCAAAATGACTGGCAAGGCAAGGACTTGCTCCAGCCTCAGCACTGGCTTGACTGTGTGTTAGTGTGTGTGTCACTATTAACAAAACACCTGAGAGAACAACCTAAGGGTGGAAAGATTTCTTTCGGGGTCATGGTTTCAGGGGTTCCTTCCATGTTGGCAGGAAGGCTTGGGGGAGGAGATGGCACAGGAGAGTTGTTCACATCATGGCAGAGCAGGAGCAGAGAGCTTGTACAGAATCACAGGTCTTTAAGCTTCAGAGGTCTGCCTGCAGGGCCCTACTTCCACAGAAAGGTCCTCCTTCCCAAAGTGCCACAGGCCCCCAAAACAGCACCACAAACTGGAGGCCTTGTGTTCCAACAGGAGCCTTAGGGGACATCTTATATTCAAACCAGGACACCAAGGGATCTTGTCCTGTTAGAGAATGGTGGGTGCATGTTGTTAACATCTCCAATATCTGTCCCCTCTCACTCCCACCAAGGATCAGGTTCATTGATATGTCTTTGTTGAATTCCTCCCTCGGCTCTTCTCAGCCATGGATTTCAGCAAGGTGTTAACCTCACCCCTTAGTTCCAGTCAGCCTCAGACTGACTAAGAAAATCCTCCTCTCAGGGATTTGCTCAAGAATGGGCCCATATCAGAGATAATAAGATACTGGAAACATTACGAAGGAGCAGTGATATTCCTAGGAAAGATCAACACTTGCTTTCTCATCCACTGAAAGGCATGGGGAGCAGGGAAATGGAATCCAGAATGGCTTCAGAAATAACTACTCCTCTTTGTGATGGCAAGGTGTCACTCAAGGTAAATGCAGAGCCCTAAATTGAAGGACAGTCTGCAGATGTCAGAACACAGAGATGGGGAGCAATTTGGGCAATGGGGTCATTGGTATCTTTGAATCAAGCTTCGCTTGAAATATATACTATAGTCTCTGGACCAGTAGTTTCCAGTGTGTGGTCCTTCTGCCAGCAGAATCAGCATACCTGGGAGCTAGCTGGAAATGCAAATTCTTGGGCCCCCAACTCAGACTTTCTGAGTCAGAACACTGGGCCTGGCACCTAGCAATCTGCATTTTAACAAGCCCTCTGCATGATTCCAGTGCACACGCAAGCATGCCTACCACTGCTGCTGACTGATATAGTATGTTGATAGAAAATTAACTATCTTAACTTACATATTATGCTGGAGGTTTTAGTAACCATGAGTCCATACCTTTCTTCATAAAGCCACTCTTTTGTTTGGTTTTTGTTGTTGTTTTGGGAGGGACTTTTGAGAGAAAAGTTTATTTCAGACAGGGTCTCACTATTTAACCCAGACTGGCCTGGAACTTGAGATCCTCCTGCCTCAGCTTCCCAAGTGCTGAGATTACAGGCATGTGCCTCCATACCTGAACTGAGTTTGGTTTTTATATTCCTTACATCAGCTTTAATATTTTTTCTGGTAGTTGATATAAAATTAGATGAATTGCCTTAACTGTATCCTTCCTTACATTTCCAAAATACACTGACTTACATGATGATAGCAGTTCCTCAGGACATCTGTATAAAGGACAAAGACTGAGCAAGGATGTTTTATATATAGAGACAGTTCTCAGTGGAGAGATGAGGAAACCAAAATGCCTTCCCTTAGACCTCCCACATGACTAATACATTTCTGGTCTGGTTATTTCCACCATACTTGGCTGCCCATAAAGCTGAGTAGTTATACCAGCAAATGATGAAGTTGGGGAGACCTGGGTTTGAATCCTGACTATGCTATATTTTAGCTACAATACATGAAAAGGTGATTTCATGGAATTTGAGTGTAGACTAGTGGTTACCAGAGCCTGAGGAGGAGTGGGGGGAGGGAGAATAAGAGGTTGGTCAATGAGAATTACATTAGATAAGAGGAATACATTCCAGGGTTCGATGACACACCAAAATATAATCAACAGTAATGCATTACATTTCCAAATATAGTTAGAAAAGAAGAATTTGAATGTACTCAGCATAAAGAAATAATGACAATTTGGGGTGATGGACATGCTAATTATGCTCAGCTCCCCACTACCCAATATATACATGTATCAAGGTATCACATGATGGTTAAGTATGAGAAAACATTGTTGTTGTTGGGTGCCATCGAGTCGGTATCCAACTCATAGCAACCCTCATAGGGTTTTCAATGGCTGAGTGCTTCAGGAGTGCCTTGGGAGTGGATTGCCAGGTCCTTCTCCCATGAGAAAACATTATGGGTCAAAAATTAATGGCAAAAATATTTTAATGGAAAATGAATAAACTTAAAAAGACATGGAACAAGTGATTCAATCAAGCTTTTATAACTCAATTTCCTCAAATGTAAAATAGTAAAACAGAACTACTTCCTGTAGTGGCTAGCATAAGAATTCAATGAGAATGAGTAAGGAAAGGGCCAAACTCATGGTAAATATTTAACACATGGTAGCCATTAAGAATAATATCATCAAATCCATCACACCCTCAATGCTGCCCTGCTGCTTGTAAAACACAGTGGCTGCACACATAGCAGATCGCACTAGCAAAGGAATCTTATTAAAAATAAGCACCTTCCCTCTTTGGCACTGAGTAGTCCAGCCTGCTGACTTCCAGTGGCCCTCTGAGTTCTCTCAGCATCTCCCTCTAACTAGAGGGGCCTTGGTCAGCATCACTATATAGTCTGGCCCTTCAGCTTCACAGGAGAAGCTGGGCTCCTTAGCTACATCTTCCTTGGTGAGACCTTTCTTCATGAGGCAAACCCACTACTGATTAGAAGTTATTTAAATTGCCATCAGAACAATTGAAAGGCTTAGTCATTCTTACTAAAGAACAGGTCTGTTAGAATCAGTGGGTGTCACCCACTACCAGCCACCTTAATTTGTGGTGGGGGGGGTAATGTTAGATGCCTTTGAGATGTGACCGACTCATAGTGACCCTTATACGGTTTTTAGTGGCTGATTATTTCAGAATTGCTTCAGGAGTTGATTGCCACATCCTTCTGTTTTTGTGGTGCTGCAGATTGAACAGAGGGCCTCAGAGAGCACAGAGCAGCACTCTCCCAACTGAGCTAAACCCCAGCCCACCTTAATTTGTGGCTGTCCCATATTGAAGAGGTCAATTTATGGAGGATTTTGACTTCCTGTCTTCTCTGAGTGGTATGCTGCCCTGGAAGGAAAAGGACCACATGAAATGCAGTAGTATTTTAATAATATCATTTATCTGACCTTGCTCTATAAAATTTAAGTGGCTTTTCAGCATGGCCATGACTTGAATGACACACCAAGTCTTAGATTGATCCTAGATGGAGCAGAATCTTGTAGCTAAATGACATAAAATGGCTCTTGTTTTAACACTTACCTGGGTTCAAATCCTAGTTTTGACATTTAATACCTATGTGACTTTCAGCAATATGTATCATTTAGGTTTTCGGTGTATCCATCTATAAAATGATTTAAACAGGATCAGTACATAGTATTATTATAAAAACTAAATGAGTTAAAATTCATTAAACCCTTAACTAATAATTATGAATAATATTTGTCATTTCCAAAGCATTGCTTTGTGCCAGATTTATATGAAGCACTTTACATTTACTAGCTAAATTTATCCCAACCATAAGCCAGTAAAGTACAGTAGTATGGTAATAATAATAATGTTAATATTAATGATAGGAATAATATGGTATACTCTAGGCATCATATTAAGTATTATGACGTATCTCCTAACAACCTTATTTGAGAGGGTCTCTTATAATGGGAAAACTGAGACAACAGAAAGGTTGGGCATTATTCCCAAAGCCACAAAGCAGATAAATTGTACAACTGGGATTGAAATCAATCCTTCTTGAATCCATGTCCTAAGTTCTCAATTGCCCAACAACTCAAAACCACATAAATATTGCATCATAAAACAAAGATGTAAATGCTCAAATTTTCCAGAAGTACAAGATTGATCCAAAACATTGATATATATTTTTTCTCTTAGAGAAATGGTTCCAAATGGGAGTGATGAAAATGGAGTGGTGAGTTTTAAAAGCTCCCAAATTTGTTGTGTGGCTGGTCCTGTGTGCTCTATGAAAGTGAGAGATTGTTTCCAAAGTGAAAAATGACTCCATGAGTAATAGGTTTTTCAAACTGTAGAATCAGCACCTTCCAGAAGATACACAGTTGGAGAAAAATGGAGGATTTTATAGCATCCAGCTATATGACAAGTGAGTTACACTTAAAAGTATTGAAAAAATTATTCCAATGTGAATGCAGGAGTATAAGCAACAGTAACTGGCCCACATATTAAGCTCCTTCCAAGCCATAAAGGAGGTTAAAAAAAAAAAAGACATCAAGGATAAGCCTGCAATAAAATGGAAACTTAGTACATCCACATGGAAATATTTCTGATAATTAGGAACAGAAGAGGAAGGCAGTGATTTTAACCGTCACTCACCACTATGCTCCTGCTTCTTTATAAAGCCCTTCTCAACATTTCTTCTGGTCTTTAATGAAGTGGTTTAGTTGGACTCTTATTAACCCCATTTTACAAATGAGGAACCTGAACTTAGGAGACAGCAGTGATTGGCCTGAGATTCCACTACCTGGGAAGAGTGTAAACTGGGGTTCACCCTGAGGTCAATGGACTGGAAAGCCAATGTACTTTGCACTAACTGCAGTGCCTTTACAGAGAGAGACTGGATGAGAAATCCAGGAATCCAAAGTCTCAACTGTATGGGAGAAATGCCTTTGATTTGCTTTGCACAATGTCTCATCTAGAGAGAAATGTAATTTTTGTTTTTAGAGGTGAGGACACATTGAAGCCTTGCTATTAGAGAAATACCTGGGTAAAGGCAGCCTAATGGAAAAGATTATGGCAAATCCCTTCTGGGTCCTCAGTCCAAGAGAAACATTTGTTTATTTATCTTTTTAGCATAGTGTTTTATCCCAAGCGGATGCAGAGTACATGCTCCATAAATGTTCAATTGGCTTGAATTTTCTTCTTCTAGTTCCCAAACCACTTAGGTACTGTCAAATGCATTTTAAGTTCCTTGAACTTCCTCAAGTTCTTTGGTACCCATTTTTGCCTTCCAAAGCACAATGGTAACCATGGAGATGTGCACATAATGCAATAAATAGAGACCTCACAGGAAATTCAGTTATAGTAGAAACTTCAGGTTTGGCATCTGCATTTTGGGAAGACATTCAAGAATGAGTTAGATGTTGACATGGATCTGGACCCATAATTGTAGTGGTATTCCTGGAAATTTGGACTAAACAGGGTTGAGGGAATAATGATAGGAGATTCATTTTTTTCAATGTAGTGCTAATCAATAATTAGAAAGAAGAAATAGTAGAAGCCCAAAAGAACAATTCAACTTTTCAGTCTTCTTGGAATCTTGAAATTATAATTATTGGCCAGGTGTTGTGACACACAACTGTAATCCTAGCAACTCAGGAACCTAACACAGGAGGATCATAATTTCAAGGCCAGAGGCAGCTTGCACAATTTAGCAAGACCCTGTTTCAAAATAAAAAATAAAAAAGAGTCTGGGGTGCATCTCAGTGATGAAATGCCCTAGGCTCAATCCCCCAGTACCCCCCCCACACACACACAAAGAAAAATCATAATTAGTATTGTGAAATTGGGGGCTGGGATTTAGCTCAGGGGGTAGAGTGCTGCTCTGCAGTCTCTGAGGTCCCAAGTTCGATTCCCAGCACCGCAAAATGGGAGAAGGGCCTGGCAATCCACTCCCAAGGCAATCCCAAAAGAGGCAGCCATTGAAAACCCTATGAGGGTTG